>APFE031556181.1:0-18465 GCA_000404065.3 Pinus taeda
TAATGTAATAATAAGTATATAGAAAATGGTAGCAACCAATTGATACTAATAATAATATATCAATTATAATTAAGTTTTATGGTTATTGATGTATTTATTGAAACACATGAAATATATTATTAAAGTAATTTTGATGTTATTATAATTTGATGTCTGTAATGTTTCATTAAATAATAGAGTTTATATGAAACTTGAAATAATTAACCATCTCTTTAAATTGAATTTGTATATAAAGGTAGAAAAATTAGTACCAATAAAATAAATAATCATAATATAATCTATTTAATAACATTAATTAATATAATTTATTGTACTGTAGTTTAGTATTATTTAATTTTAATAATATTCTTGTTTAACTAATCAATTTTGGATAAACACTTTAAATCTTACCATGATTAATTGTGTTACCATCTTCCTTTATATTTGGGATCATGTTGCTTTTGAAGAGGAAAGGCGTACTTGAAAACCTCTTTTAATCCAAATCCTTCAACTTATATAAAATAAAAATTAATATAATAATTTTTTTTTTCCATACGCTGTGTTTACAAATTCAAAATATAAACATAGGCCTATGTTTAGAAATACAAATTTGGATGCTTGTTTTGAAAGTGCTATTAACACACATATATACATAAATACACGGGGCTTACTCGAACAATGGTATTGTATTTGGCACTACATTGATATATCGTATCAATGAAAATGGGGTTCTACATGACCATTGTGCTAAAATGAGGTGGCAACACTTGGTAGGGAGAAATTTAACCAATGAGCTAAACGGTATTGGTATAAAGTCATGTTTTGAATACCATTTTCAACAACTTCAAAGCATCTTTGGGTTAATTGGCTGTGATGGACCTCCGTCAAACGTTTACACAAATAAATGAGCGACAAACTGATATTCTTAGCTACGAAGACTCCTTGGAAACATCAATGAAATCTGTCAGGGAACTTGATTAGTGAACCCTCGAATTCAGTCGACAATTTTGACTGCAATGTCACGTCTAACCAACCAGATTATTTTGATTATAATGTCACATCTGGTCAACAAGATTCTATAAATCCCCAGAGTTTGTCATTTTAATACTCTACTTTGTAAATATTCTTTATCCTCTCTAAACTCTTGTAAAAACTATGGATAACGAAACCCATTAGCGAGCGTGTCGACATATCACCTAAGTGAGATGTCTCAACCCCCTCAATTCTCCTCAAGGAGATATAAAGTTAGAGTAAAAGATGGCCGTACCCTTAACGGGGCAGGGAAGTCTTGATCCACTCATGAATGTCGGCAATACTACTTTGAACATGAGGTTTTAATTTTCACAAACTAAGGGTAATGAAGCGTTGATCCACTTATGAATCTTTCAATGATACATTGGAGATGGGGTTTCGATCTTATATTGCACTCTGCCTATAGATGACGAAATGCCGAAATGTACTCTATGAGCGGCCTTTGAACTCCACCTGTACTTCGAACATGAGGTCTTAATCTTACGTTGTACTCCAATTGTAAATGACCAAATAAACGAGGTATCAACAGTGAACTCGATAATGCACTGTTCCTACTTTATCTGTTGGTTGCGAAATAAACGAAGTGGGAACAGTGCATTATATCTGTTCAAGCTACTGTAACTAACTTGCGTCCTCCAATTGTTTCGTCTGAACATTAATTGCAAAGTCGAGACGTCATGAAGTGGTGTCTCCCACTTCGCCGGGTCGTATTCTATCGCTTAGTTTCCTTTGGATTTATATAAAAGCAACAGTGGAATTATAGTTTCATTAATATAAGGAAGCAAGCAGCATAGTTATTAAATTTTAATTTTAATAATAATTTGAATTTTATTTAATACTGTAAAAAAATTCATTGGGTAAATATTTGGAAATTATAGTTTTTTATTGTTTTACTTGTAATTCATTTTAATTCTTTGACTTTATTTTTATTCTTTAGGGTTGTTATATCTAGATGTTCGTAGATTGGTGTGTGATGTTCTTAGATTGGTGTGTGGTTGAGATATTCTCTGAACCAGATAATTATGTGTCTAAAATAGTCTATATGTAATATTATTTGATGCAAATAGACAAAAAAAAGTGCATGCTCAAATTTTAAGTAGTAGTATAGAATCATGTTAGCCATAGATTTAATAAGTGTCAAGAGAGATTAAATTAAATATGCACACTGTTTTTATAATTTAAAATTGGAAAAAAAGTTACACTTGGATTTTAAATTTGATCTTTATGAACACTTTATAAATTTGTGTTTAATATATATATGTGTGTGTGTGTGTGTGTTTGTGTGTGTGTGTGTGAGAGAGAGAGACAGAGAGAGATTTAATATCATGGATCACATAAAATGTGCGATTTTTGAAATTAAAATATTAAATAAATTAAAAGTAAATATTATTTAGTTGAAATATAATAATTATTTATGAGTGCTTATTGTGACAATAAACCACACTGGATGGTTTCCAATTAGTTTTGATGTGATTACTCTTCAAAAAATTTAGCATCAATTATATCACTGATTATTTTTAATTTTATTTAAAATTTTTATATTAAAATAAATAGATCAATATGAAAGTTATATAATAATTTTTAACCAAAAAAAATAATGAAAATAATTAAATGAAGGTTATATAATTATATTTAACCAAAAAAATAATGACAATAATTAGATGAAATAATGTTGATGATTAAGATGGACATCGGTAAGTTGAGAGGGGAGCGCGGGCTCTGTGCTCTAGGGTTCTAACATTTTTTGCAACGGCAGGCCACTACAGACAATCGAAGCCTTGCGAATTTTGATGGAATCTCGAATTTTGGCCTCCTGCCAGAGGGTTCAGCTCTCCATGGACCCCCCTCAGGGGGAGGGCTTTGCGCCTCCCCCACAAGACGAAGCTGCACAACAAAGGAATCAAGAAAACGATAAACCAGCACATTAGAGTGAAGACGGTGTGGATTTGCACACACAACAAGCAAAACAAGACGATAAAAAACAACCCAAGGTCAGCTCGGCAACATGCAAACCCGTAGCCTCTGTGCGTCCAAGGGTAGAACTCCCAAGACACAAGATCTATGCACAGATTCAATACATGAGAGACCATGCCTTAATAGGTAAGTTCATTGGTCTTTGGCCGACTGAGAAGGCACTGAGGGGCTGGATTGCCGCGAAATGGAACCCAAAGGGACATATAACCCTGCAGCTGGGACCAAGAGGGTGTCTTCACTTCCATTTTCAATTGCCTGAAGGACAGGAACATAGTGCTGGATGAAGGGCTTTACTTTTTTAACGTTGTCGGTCTGTATCTCAGAGGATGGGTAGAGCGTTTCAACCCTGATAAGGAGGATCTTAGTTAGGCTCCAGTCTGGATCTGACTCTACTCACTTCCCATGGAGTATTGGGAGGAAGAATCCATACAAGCGATTAGAAATGTTTTGGGCGAATTTATCAAGGTTGCAGAGGAAACAAAAATCCACAAATACACCTCCTTCACTCGAATATGCGTCTACATGCACCTCAACCAGGCACTCCCGGATGCAGTAAGTGTTTCTCATGATGATATTGAAGGGGTTCAGTTGATTGATTATGAACATGTACCATTTAGATGCCGAAGATGCCATGCCCTGGGTTTAGGGACTGTCATTTAGTTCAAAAACCTTCCCCTGCATTCTGACCTCATTCATCAGGAGCAGATGGATTTACCAAGGTAACCAATCGCAGGAAAAACCACAAGAAATAGGTCTCAAATGCTAGAACACCTCCAGCCGATTCCTCCAAGCCTTCAACAAGAAACAACTTTGAAGCTTTAGCTCGCCAAAATGATCCGAGGTCGGAAACTCCTGCCCCCATAGAGATGGAGATGATGAAGGACAAACCTCTGAAGCAGGGAGATCCCAAAGTGCCTCAAGCAGAACCTCTATTCAAAGGGGCCTCTACCTCATAGAAGCAAAAAGCCCCAGTATGGAATACACAAGGAATGTGCGTGGACAACTTAAACTCAAATTCCAGATTAGCAGAAGAGCCATATGAGGAGCTTAATGATGCTTAGATTATGGAGGAGGAAATAGAGGCTATAGATATTTGGGATCTGGACATCCCAGGCCTAGAAAAGGCTTGTACTACAAACAATTTTGAAAATATTCCTGATAGACAACTTGAGAATTTGGAGGAGGTCCTATATCGGGAGCAGCGGCAAAAATATTTAGGCATTCAGACTGGCAGCCCTTGGGATGGAAAATTCATTACTAAAGACATCAAAAAGCATGGAAGGAAAATAAACCTCCAGCGAACAATCAGATAGGTGAAATTCTAGTGGAGTCAGGCAGGTACTCCAAGCTAACTAATTACTACAACTCTAATCACAATCCTTCCCAATGAAGTTAATATCTTGGAACATAAGAGGGCTTAATGGGCGAGGGAAAAGAAGAAGTCTTAAAAATATGATGGGGCAAGAAAAACATAAAATCCTTTTCTTGCAAGACTAAATGCAATTCATCTGTTGTGGAAAGAATTGTAGCAAAAATCTGGCCAGGGAGTCTCAATGCGACAGTGGATGCTAAGGGGGCTTCTGGAGGCCTGGCAATCCTTTGGGACTCTCGAGCTATCAGACTAGAAAATATCCATGCAAATAAGAACTTCATCCAAGCAATATTTCACATCATTGGGACAAATATACACGGGCTCTTAACCAATGTATATTTTCCCCAAGAGGCACTACATAAAGCAGAAATCCTCAACACACTCTCTGCAATCAACCATGACAGGGCACACCCTTTATGGATTTCTAGAGGAGACTTCAACATGATTACTAGACTGGAAGAGAAGAGGGGTGGAAGGTGCAGAGGGAGTCAGGAAGGGAAACCTCTAAAAGACATCTTTCAAAATAAATGGCTCATAGACCCACCTTTCAATAATGGTTTATAAACTTGGAGCAACAGGAGAACAGGGTCACAGCAGGTCGCTTCTCGTGTGGACAGATTCTTCCTTTTAGACAATGTTATTCATATCGGCGGAGACTTTGCAGCTTCCATCTTGCCTCTGTCGGGATTTGATCACTGGCCCATCTCCCTTCAATGGTCACGTCCTGGCAACCTGACCCGAAGATCGTTCTGCTTTGAGGAGTTTTGGATATCTCATCCAGATTTCCACGATCTAATCATTTCGGAATGGAACAATTTCTCCCCCCCAATAAGATCAAAGATGTTTCAATTTCAGCATAAGCTAAAGCATCTTAAAAGCAAGATCAAACGATGGAATCAAAATTCTTTTGGTAATATTTTCCAAGCTCAGAGCGCCCTTGAGCTAGAAATGAAGCAACTACAATAGAGGATTATAGATGAAGGCCAATCAGATGATATGTTAGAACACGAAAAAGTTCTTTAGACGCAAATCATAGACAGGGCTAAGCAGGAAGAAACGTTATGGAGACAAAAATCTAGAATCAGATGGCTCAAAGACAGAGAGGAAAACACAAATTTTTTTCATAGTACCACAATCCAACGCAGAATGAATAATAACATAACTCACCTTTAGAATGAGCAGGGAATCAAGGTGGAAGCGCATGAGGAGATTGAAAGTGAACTCCTCAACTATTTCAAGCAAATGCACAGCGAGCCAAATGTAGATAGATCGAGAGCCATAAACAAAATTACTTGAAACATTCAAAAAATTATTTCAGAGGAGCATAACCAACTTCTTCTCAAGCTTGTTGACTTACAGGAGGTGGAATTAGCAATTCATCAGCTGAAATTAGGAAAAGCCCCAGGAAGGTGGTGGAGGAATCGCGATCCTTAAGATGGATATTTCTAGGGGTGAATGCCACATTCATCGCTCTAGTTCCCGAGGTATATCTACCTAGAAAACCTGACAGATATAGACCTATTGCTCTATGTAATATAATCTACAAGATAGTCTCCAAGATCATCGCCTCCAGGCTCAAATTGCTGCTTCCTCTCATCATCTCGCCTGAGTAGTCTGGATATGTTGAAGGCAGGCAGATTACTGATGGTATAATCCTAACTCATGAAATAATTCATTCCCTGAAGCAATCAAAGAAGCTAGGTATGCTCCTTAAACTAGATTTGTCGAAGGCTTTTGACAGTCTAAGCTGGTTGTATATTAAAAAAGTTTTAATCACTTTTGGCTTTGCTCCCCCCTGGGTCAGATGGGTTATGAGCCTCATCTCCTCATCATTTTTTTCTGTTTTGGTCAATGGCATTCCCTTCTGCCCTTTTCATCCTTCCCGGGGAATTAAACAGGGAGACCCTCTCTCCCCTTTCTTGTTTGTCATTATGGCTGAAGGATTAGGCAGGAGTATTAAAGTAGCTCAACAATCCCAATGCCTCGGAGGCTTGTCTTTTAACAACTCTTCTCCCTGCACTCACCAGTAGTTTGTTGATGACAACATTCCTTTTCAGCATCCCTCTGTCCATGAAGGTCGCCAGCTCAAATCTCTTCTGTCAGACTTCTCGGAAGCCTCAAGAGCTTCTATCAATAAATCCAAATCTCAGATTTTCTTTTTCCATACCTCGGCTACCACTCAAGCTGCCATAGCCTGCATAATGGGCTTCTCCATTACTAACCTTCCATCCAAATATTTAGGTGCTCCTCTGATTGCCTTGACCCTTAAGCACTCCTCATGGAAGGTCCTCTTGGAAAAATTGGAGACTCGTCTTACCTCTTGGACTCACAGACATCTAAATATGGCGAGTTAGCTAGTACTCATAAAAGCAATTCTTCAGGCCATGCCGCTTTACCTCTTCTCCATCCTGGCAGCGCCCAAATGGGTGCTCAAAGAAATCAAGTTGCTCCAAAGATCCTTCCTATGGGGCAGCAACGGTCTTAGGCGTAAGTGGGCTCTTGTCAAATGGGAAACAACTTGTCTCCCAAAGAATGGGGGTGGTATTGGATTAAGGAATCCTTCTCACAGTAACGAAGTCATGGGCGCTCGAATTTGGTGGAACTGGCTGACTGCACCTCTCACCCCTTGGGCTTCTTTATGGACAACCAAGTATGCAAGCCATTGTCGAGTGGAGGAACGAATAAGAATTTTAGAAGTCAACATGGGCTCCCTTATATGGAACTCGGCCAAGCAGCATAAAAGTCTCATTCAACGGCACAGCTTTTGGGAAGTGAAGAATGGAGACACTGCTCGGTTTTGGGAAGATTCATGGCAGCAGATGCCAAAATTAAAGGATCAATTTTCTCATATGCAACCACCAGAGTAGGATATGCAAGCACAGGATAGAGTTAAAAACTTCTGGAAGCTCTCGTCGACCCAAGAGTATAGGGAATGGCTCAAGGCGGATCGGTTCTTAAGACAAGGAATGCCACAAGTTCAATAAATGATAGACACAAAATTAAAGAAAAGGAGAATACAACCCTCCGAGGAAAAGGATATCCTTAGATGGGGATATGAGGAAAAAGGCACCTTCAATACGAGAGAGGCTTATAATCTCATTATTAAAGAACATTTAGTGATAGATCCTATCTGGAGCAAAGACTGGGACCCTTTTTTATGGCCAAAAATCTCCACCTTTCTTTGGCTCCTATGTCATAACAAGATTCTCACTTGGGACAATCTAAGGAAGAGGAACTTTTATGGGCCCTCAATATGCCCCAATTGTAGACAAGAGGAGGAAACCATAAAGCATCTCATGCATTCCTGCCAAATAGCGCAAAAGCTATGGGAAAAAGTTAGTTTCTGATGCCAAAGGGAAGGAAGAATTCACAGAGACATCATTACCATAGTGCACAACTAGGAGTGGACTCCTTATCGAAGTAAGATTTTAAATTTCCTATGGAAGATCATTTCGGGCTTTCTTCTATGGGCCATATGGAAGGAGAGAAATAGTAGAATTTTCAAGGATCACTTTGCGCCTCTGGAGAATATATAGAAAATAATTTGCCAAAACATTGAAGAAACCATTTCTCTCAAAACCTGATACCAGGAGGAACTTCCAAATAACCCCAAGAACAATCCATATGGGCCAATTGGAACCTTCATTTGAAGCAAGAATAGATTATCAAAGGAACAAAGCCTCTGAGAAATCATTCACCTGACAAATGGTTGCCTACCCCAATGCATATGTACCAGCTTAACTTCGATGGTGCCTCGAAAGGCAATCCGAGCAATTCAGGCTTCGGAGGGATCTTCAGAGATCATAAGGGTACACCTCTCTTAAACTTTTTAGGTTCAAAAGGATGGGATATCAATAACTCAACAGAATTGGAAGGTCTTTGGTAGGGCCTTATTCTTGCGCAAAGTAAAGGATTCTTTCCACTTATAATAGAGGGTGATTCTCAAATCATTATAAACATGATCTCCAAAATCCTGCAAGGAACTCCCTCTTGCAAAGTGAGCAATAGCTGGAGGATGGCCAAAAGGCTTGAACTCATTGAATGTTGGCTCTTCTCTAATAGAGCGGTCACTCTGAAGCACATTCGCAAGGAAGGAAATAAAGTCGCGGACTTACTTGCCAACATTGGAGTTGAATGTGGGTTCAACCTTCATGCTAGATCAATTTCCAGGCTGGCCTCTGAGTCACAACTCTTGGACTATAAAAACCTTGTGAAGAATGAAATGTATCAGGAAGGAGGAGCACACCCGGATGCGGGTGAAATAAATGAGACTTAATGATTTATCGGATAGATGGATGCATATGGTACTGCTAGATGCAGACCAACGCGACAATCCAGAACTTCAATTGGTTCATGGGCACGACAATCCAAAAGTTCATTTCGTTCTTGATGGATAATCTGCAGTGCAAAAGATTTGGCATGTTCTTTGTATTTATTGCTCGCCTCGTCCAAGGTAAGGCTCTGGCTATTATAACCATGGTGTTCTAGGCTATCCTTCCCACTGCTAGTGTTCCACCTTCTTGTCTCTAGTTGGAGCTGGATGTAGGTTTGTGGGGCAGGCTGGTCTCTGAAAAGAAGGTAAGTTTTTTGTGTGCATTCCGTTCTCTGTTTATCTTAGGCTTGGGATAGTTGTGCGTTTCGATAGCAGATTTGTCTCTGGAATCATTGGTCAGCTCTAAATTTCCCCTGCTATTCGACCTATGCCGCTCTCCCTGCATTTACAAGCCTGTTGTCTTTGTCTAAAGTCATTTCCTGTGCTGTATAACTACTCTCTTGTATCTGCCTCTAGTTTCCTGTGTTGTATACCTACTCTCTTGTATCTGCCTCTAGTTTCCTGTGTTGTATAACTACTCTCTTGTATCTGCCTCTCCTTAATCTCCTCGTCATGGTATGCCACAAAATGAGGAGTCGCTTCGGGGGGAGTCATGGAGGGTGTGGAAGACCGCAGGCGGCCCTCTCTGTGAATCCTGCTCACAGAGCAACTCCATATCATGGGTTTCAGACCACTCATTTTACTTTTCAAAGCAATCTTAATAGGCATGTAACCACTACCAATATCACTATTCTCTTCTTTGAAGAAGAATCTCCGCCTCCAATTAGGGTGCCTATGATGTCTGAGCCTCCTCAGGGTGCTTTCAGAGAGGCAGGCAGTCAGCGCAACATGCAGGTAATGGTAGGGGAAAGCCAGGAGAAAGGTAAGGGGGAGAGGCTTGAAAGGAGTGACACTCCCAACGCCTCTTTGCCTCAAGAAGCCACTGCCCCGAGGATCTGGGAAGATAATGATAGTGATACACGTCCCTTGTTGAGGCACCCAGGTGGCAAAAATGTTGGATATGATGATGAATTGGAGGATAACGCTTGCCCGGTGGTGGAGGAGCCTCAGAATGGGGACGCAACAATTTGAGGCCATCTGGGCCCAATCCATTTCGGTTTTGTGGATAACTAATATGATCAAGTTCAAGCGGTCTTGGATGCAGTTCTGGTTCGGCCTCTTCAAACATGCGGTCTTATTTCTCTCCATGATATGCGGCGATGTAAAGATCTTCTGGAATTTTGAGCAATGTCTTGGTCTTGCTCTCTGGTCATGTGATCTAGATAGACGGTTAAATCACCTCTTCATCATGTTATCTTGGTTAATTCATGGTGTCTATATCTACTCTCTTGCTTATGGTATCTGGTTTTCCCTCACCTGGGACAATCTCTGATGTACTGAGTGCTCTCGGATGATGATTCGCGAGGCCTCAACCCCTTGTATTTTTACTTTGTTTTATAGTTAATAGAATGAGCATTTGCCGAGAAAAAAAAAATGTTGATGATTAAGATATATATGTGGAAAGCAAGGGAATTTTTCATAACATTATTTTTATGCTTAAAAAAAGTTAAAAATTTTGTTGACTTAAATATTTGTGCATTGCTTTTCAAAGTTTAAATATTTATATATTTTTAGTTGACAAATCTTTTTGGTTAATTTTTTTCATAATTTTCTATTTTGAAGTCAGTTCTATGCGTGATTTTGATAACATTGATCATTGTTCATTTTCAATTTTAACTTACTCTCGGAGTCTTTATATTTTGGTATCTACTATTTTACTAGTAGTAATTAAATTTTGAAATAAATAAAAATATGTAAATCGATATATCAACATTATAAATCAATTTATTTCTCTATTGAGTTTGAATTTTATAAAATGTAAGTTTACATAAAGGAGTAGTCATACCAAACAAGTTAAATATAAGAATTTTGAAATTGGGATGTGAGCTGAAATTGATTTAAACGAGGCACAAGGAAAACTTTGGAGTTTGCAATTGAGTTGAATCTTGGTTTGTGTGAGCGAGAAAGATAAAGGTTAAGGCATTGTACAGCACAAAATAAACAAGTAGCATAATGCCAGCCATGTCCACATTCTTCACAATGTGAGGACCACATAAAAAAGTGGCATAATGTCCAGAGAACCACATGTGACATGAGATTAAGGACTTCACGGTTAAGTTAGGTACTTTTTGGTTTAATGATAATGAGATTGTACTCATCATTAGTGTAGATGATGACAAGTTTCTTATAAATAAGAATAAAACAAATTTAGTCAAAAACCCGTAAGCCACATTATTCACCTGAATGCTTTCGATTGAGCAACTTAATATATCATAAAACGCCTGTACAAAGATGGCCTTGCCCAATTAAATAAATAATACTAAATAGGCAAAGTAATACTGGAAGACAAACTAAATAGGCAAAGTAATACTGGAAGACAAAGTAAACAATACTGGAAGACAAAGTAAACAATAATTTTTTCTTTCCTCGATAACTATCATCTCGATTTCATTTTATGATTCTCAGTCAAAATACAATTTTCTGTTATTCAAATTTTATTTTCGAAGATACATAAATTTTTGATTGATTTAAATTACACAAATTGAATTATATTTATAATTTTAAATATTTTTTTGAATTTTAAATCAATTTGATAAAAATGGTTAGAGAAAGTATGCTGAAGAGAAGTTAAAAAAATCCCAAAAATAAATCTGCCTGGTGAAATAATACGTTGTAGACACGATTTTGATCTTTAATTTTTTTTATTGGCGAGCTGATTAAGATTTTAATATCTGTGTTCAAGTGGTGTTTCAATTTTGTTGTGAGAGGATTAAAATTGAAATAGGCATGGTTTTTTTTCCTTAATATTTTTTTATTGGCTAGCTTATGAAGGTTTTGATATTTGTGTTCAAGTGGTGTTACAATTATCTTAATATTTTTTTATTGGCTAGCTTACGAAGGTTTTGATATTTCTGTTCAAGTGGTGTTACAATTATGTTGTCAGAGGATCAAAATTGAAATAGGCATGTTTTTTAAAGATATTTAGTAAATATAAACTATTTTATTATATTAAAAAATTAATATAAAAATTATTGTTAATTTGCATATAATTATTTATATTTTTATTTGAAGGGCAGTGGAAATGTATTAATGGTACAAGGTGTTTTGTTAAGGTATTCATGGTGTAAAGGTCATTGGTTCTAAATTTTATGGGAAAAATGTAACCATACTAAGGTTTGGTGTGACCTAGACAGGGCGTGATCCTATAATCAAGTTTTACCATTGATCTTAGGACTCAAACAAACTAATAAACAAACAAAAAGTTCAATGAATTTTCCATAAGATATTGTATTTGTCCATATATTTATAAGTTTTTATAGAATTCTGAATGATTTTTATTTCACCATGAAAAAAGAATATTCCAGTTTTTTCACTATAAAAAAGGATGTTTAAATTTTATGGCAATAGAGAGAAGAATGTTTATATTTTTTCTTTTTACTATTTCATTAAAAAAAAATTCTATAATGTTTATGTAATACAGACCTAGTTTTATGAACCTCAATGTATGCATGTATTACTTTTTTGTTGAAGTCAATGGACATTAGTTGATTTGGTGCAGATGAATTCTAAAGTGTTCTAATTTTTCTCACTATAAAAAAATGTTGAAACAAAGAGAAGAATGTTTATATTTTTTTCTTCTTAATATATTAGTTCACAAAAAAGAATTATTATAATTTTTATGTAACATAATCTTACTTTTATGAAGCTCAAAGCTCAATGTATATATGTATTACTTTTTTGATGAATTTAGTTGATATTAGTTAATTTGGTGTAGGTGAATTCCTATCTCGTTTCTTGAAGATGAGGAGAAATTGCAAATCAAACCAACCCTTAGTATCCATTATTTTTCTCTTTGGATTTATTAACCATCATCTTATGTAACTATAGCAAAGATTGCCCTTCAATTTAGATGTAATTTGATTCCATTTATTTCACAATTATAATAATTTAACTAATTTCATGTGTTGTTTTTTTACACTCGGTAAATGAAAATGTAAGTTAGTGTTTTTGAATATTTTTATTATATAAAATTCAATTTAAAGGGCAACTAAGTTATAATCCTTAATTATTTAAATTCCAACTCTACTTCTTATCAAAAATTAAATTATAATTTTGACTTAATTTCATTTAATTTTTAATTCATTTTCTTATTGCAATATATAAATAGTTGACTCATTTGTCTTAAAACCAAAACTATGACTCATCCATTTTAAAACCAAAACTAAAACCAAAACTAATTGATTTTTATATGATATCTCTCCATATTTACCAATTAGATAAGTTGTTTGAGATGTGTCATATAGGAAAAAATCAAGAACATGTAATTACATGCTTAATCATTGAGCCTATTGAATTCAAAACCCAAACTAGAGAAATTAGAAAGTCTATCTATGAAAAGAGAATAAAGTCTAATATGCCATTGAAAAGCATGTTTAAATTTATAAGAAAGAGTGTGTCTAATATTTTTTTGTAATTGAGGAAAGTTCTTTGATTTTGCTTTCAAGGGCTTTCTTGAGAAGGAAAAATGAGAAAGAATTTAAATAAATAGAAACACAATCAAAATTGTTTTTTTCCTCCACACATATAGGGAAGTATGATGTAGAATATTTAACCATTTAGTTAAATGAATAACAATGGCAATAACTTTAAGCAATGATTGTAATATCTTGCAATATTTTGTGTTTGTCGTTAGATGTTTTTAGATGGAACTTTTAGGTAACAAAATTTCTTAGATCATATTTTTAGTTTACAAAATTTCTATAACGTATTACATAATATTATAACTTATTACATAATACTATGGATAAGCACTTGTATAATGGAAATCATTTCAAATCTTATTTATTGAGGAATTGGGAAAAGTCATGGAACATTCAATTGGGTTTATATCATATGAGAAATTCAAATGGCTATTTTCTATTTGAGTTATCAATTTCTTTATTCACCATTATCAACATAATTTAGAGCAAATTATGGCCACAAACACATAATTACATGCATTCATCATATTATTGTTAGTTGTAAAGATGGAAACCAAAAGCCAAAAATTATTATTTTAATAATAATCAGTTTAAATTTCTCTTCCACATAAAAAATTAAAATTAAATTTTACTAATTAAAATGAATAATTATATTGTTTTTTTCTTTCCCAAACAACTTCTTTAATAATATTATTATTATTATTATTATTTCTAATCCATATTTTTTGCAAAATAATAATTGATAAAATTCAATTGAATTTTTTTTTAAACCCTTCTTAATATTTTTTGTATTATTATTATTTCTAATAAATATTTTTTGAAAAATATTATTTATAAATTCAAATTGATTTTTTTTTCACGATCTCTAATTTTCTAAAACATGTTAAAAGCAGTAAAGACAAAGGTAGTTTCTCTACTGCTTTTAATAGTTATGAATTTGTCCATACTTTGATGTTTTTATCTTTATAAACATCTCAAGAGTTGCACGAAATGACATGGTAGTTATGAATTTTCCCAGCCACATAAATTTGCTTTCGATGATTAATAAAACATTCCATTCTTCGATGTTTTTACCTTTATAAACATCTCTAGAATGGCACGAAATGACATGGGCTCTGTAACCTGAACAAGCATAAAGACGACTGCATCTCTTACTATGTGAAGGAAGTTAAGATGTTATCATACATTGTATAAATTTGAAATGTTTAATATCTTGAATAATATATTTTAAATTAATATGTTATAATTTATTTATTTTTATATTTGTATTAATGATAATAAAATTTTTATTTTGAGAATAATAAGTTATTAATTCTTTTACTAGAATTTTATTATTATTATTAATTAAATAAATTTAATTCTTCACTTTAAAATATAAACTCACCTTTGAAAGTTGATCCATGTTCGTCAGTATGGATCAAATACACGGTACTGCACTTACAGATGCCCAAATAAATGAAGTACAAACGATCAACTCAATCACTCTTTTGATGACCAAATAAACGAAGTACAAACGGTCAACTCTATCATTCCGAGTTACTGTAACTATGTCAATCAATTCGCGTAAACATTAAGTGAACGTCGGCTCGTAATTAAGTATGACTCGTACAATTTCACTCATTCTTTGCTCCATGAGATTCCAATTTCTCTTTTATCCTTCAATTGCGTGACCGGTCGGTTGAATCATTTCAAGACATTCCATCCATTCATTAAGCCCTTATCGCGCGCCAATTTCAATCACCTTTTTCGAGTCAACGTGCTACCCCTGTATGATTAATTCCAGTAAGAAAATAGGATTATAAACCAACATATACAGTTAAATCAATGCATCCAGTGCAAGAAATCAAATAGGATTAGAAATCACCATCTACACTAAAATCAATGCATTTAGTGCAAGCAATCAAATAGGATTAGAAATCATCTACATTGAAATCAATGCATCTAATGCAAGCAATCAAATAGGATTAGAAATCACCATCTACACTGAAATCAATGTATTTAGTGCAAGAAATCATATAAGATTAGAAATTATCTACATTTAAATCAATGCATCTAGTGCAAGCAATCAAATATCATTAGAAATCGACACTACAGTAAAATCCATGCATCTAGTGCAATAAATTTTCTTCCCTCTTTGCCCCCTCCATCTATATTTATATCTCCCTCCATCTCTCCTGCTTTGTCTCTCTATCTCAATCCCCCAAACATGCATGCTCTCTCACTCCATATCTATTAATCTATCTACCCCTCCCTTCCTCTTACCATCTCTCTCTTCTTCCCTATCTTCACTTTCCATATATATCTCTATCTTCCTTTGTCTCTCTATATCACCCCCAAAACATACACTCCCTTTCTCCAATCTATCTATCTATCCCTCTCTCTCTCTCTCTCTTCCCCTTCTATCTCGCTCCCCTGCTTATATCTCTCTTCCCTCCTATTTTTCTCTCTCCTTTCTTTTCATCTTCCTTATCACTCCCCCTCTCTCTCTCCACCTTTCTCTCTCTCTCTTTATTTATTCTTATCTCCCTCTCTCTCCCCTCCAACTCCATCTCTCTTTCCCTCCCTTTCTCCACTCTCACATCCTCTCTCTCTTCCTTCTTCTCTCTCCTTTTTTCTCCCACCTCTCTCTCTCTCTCTCTCTCTCTCTCTCTCGCTCTCTCTCTTCACCCTCCAACTTTGTTACTATATCCCTCCCTCTCTCCTCTCTTCTTCTCTCCCTTATTTTATCAATATCTTCCTCTTTGTTTCTTTATCTCACCCACAAAGATACACTTTCTCTCTCCATATCTCCCTTGTCACTCCCTCTCTCTCTCCACTTCTCACTCTCTATGCATTTCTTCTTCCCTCCCTCTCCAACTCTATATCCCTATCACTCCCTCTCCCCCCTCTCTCCCTTCTCTCTCCCTCCCTCTTCCCTCCTCTCTCTCAAGTTTTCCCTCTCATACTTTCTCTCCCTCCCTTTCTCTCCTACCTCCCTCTTTCTTACATCATCTTTCTCTCTCTCTACCCTCCAATCCTCTCTCCTTCCCCATCGCTCTCCTCCTCTTTATCAAATATCATCTCTCATTCTTCCTATCTCTCCCTTTCTCTCCTACCTCCATCTCTCTCTCTCTCTCTCTCTCCCCTTTCCCTCAAATCCTCTCTCTCTCTTTCTCCTTTCCCTTAAATCCCCTCTCTCTCTCTCTCTCTCCAACTATATTCATATATCCTTCCCTCTCTCCTTATCTTCCTTCTCTCTATCTCTAATTCTTTGTCTCTTTATTCCACCCCTAAGCATACACGCTCTTTCTTTATCTCTCCCTTGTCACTGCCTCTCTCTCTCCACTTCTCAATCTCTATGTCTTTCTTCTTCCCTCCCTCTCTCCCCCTCCAACTCCATCTCTCTATCTCTCCCTCTTGTAACTCCTACTTGTCTTAGTTGTGTTTCTTTCTATCTAAAGGAGTGTGTTCCTATTCCTTAGGAGTTGCTCATGTCTAGATGTGCCTAGATTGGTGTGTGGTTGAGATATTCTTTCAACCAAGTGATTGTGTGTCCAAGATAGTCTACCTATATTGAAACAACACTAAATGTATTTATATGTAACTTTATTTTATGCAAATAGAAAATATAGTTGCATGCTCAAACTTAAATTTTGAGCATGCACACTAGTTATTTATTCATATTAAATAAGATTACATATAAATACATCTAGCGTTGTCTCAATATAGGTAGAATATCTTGGACACACAATCACTTGGTTGACAAAATATCTCAACCATACACCAATCTAGGAACATCTAGATATAAACAACTCCTAAGGAATAGGAACATAATCCTCTAGATATAAAGAATCACAACTGAGACAAGTAGGAATTACAATTTCCAAGTCACCCCCTTAATGACTACTTGTCTCGATCTTAATCTGCAAAGTCTAGTTGTGGTCAAACATAACAAAAGAATATGTCAACGTCAATATAAAGGAGAAACCATCCACCATAATGCATGGGTGCCAACTGCTGCAACTACCAATCTACTAAGATGCCCTTCACATACATGGTTCTCTCAACCATTATAAATGCATACATGTACCTGTATCTACAAATCCCCTTCCATCATCATCATGGGTTTTATTTGATTACCGATAACCATGCTCTTGGTTTTATCTCATTACCTTCAACCATGCCAATAAGGGCACTTAGCGACCAAGGCTCAACTTAGCCACGAAGGCTCAACTCTGCCACCAAGGCACTCAATTCAGCCATGAAGTCTCAAGTTTGCCACCAAGGAACTCAATTTAGCCACCACAAACCTAACCTGACCAGGCCTAGTGTTTTCTCAGCTCACCTAAACCATGTCAATGGTTCTGTCAGCTGACCCTAAACCATGCCTAAGGGAATCCTTGTCCACTTGACTCTCGCACATTTTTAGAAACCAACATTGGAGATAAAAATTGGTTTTGATATTACCAAGAACTTCATGGGGTACACAACCCTCATCAGTCTTACATTACATGCTCCAACTCAGGAGTTACCAGGTACATACATTATAAATACCACTACAAAAAATCCACTAATTGTTTATTTCTTAGGATGTGTGACTCATAATACAACATGCTAGTGAGTCAATCACACAAACTCACACTAGCTCACACAAAATCTTACTTAGATGTCTGTTACACAGTAATTTGTCACCGTTTGTCACCATCCTTGTTACCCCTCTCCTGCATCTTGGAGGACTCATTCCGGCACTTGTGAGAAGTGACAAGACTTGAAACCACTTGCATCATTCACCTCTGAACATGAGCTTCATATGCCTTGAAGACATCTCCTGCTCTTTGCCCTTAAAAACAACCCTTTTTACATTAGCGCTGGTCCACTGTGTTATACCTGCACCAATGGGGAAAATCCTATTGAAAGGGCATGCCATTAGCGCTTTGTCCCAGAGTCGCAATGGCGCCAACCTTTTTGGGCAAAGTTTTGAACTAATCAACCTCCGAAGGTTCTGTCCAACTCATTCACCAACTGACTCCAAGTTAAGTGAGGATGGTTTGGCTTTGAATCTCCTTGAATGGGAAGTATTTTGTTACCATTCCATGGAAGTTTCCAAGTGATGAAGCCAAATCCATTATTGTTGATATTGACCTTATCTCTTCTTTTCCTCTATAAAAGCTTGTCTCCATGGCTTGAGCAAGCTAGTTCTGACTCTAGTGGCAATACTTGTGCTGAAAGGAAGATATCAAGAGATTGGAGTTGCAAGAGCCTTCTTTGTGTCCATA
>APFE031556181.1:18803-39399 GCA_000404065.3 Pinus taeda
AGCTGAGCACCCAGCCAAAGGAGGACTTGATGTCAGGACGCTGGTTGTATTCTCCTTTGTTGATTATTAATAATAGATGACTATCATTATAATTCCACTCTCGTTGTACTTGTAATGGTTGATGTTGAATTATATCCTTCCTGACTGATGTATATTTGCATATATTAGATTTCACGCTCGTGTTTGTGTTGTTCTCTTTATGTGTGCAGGTGTCTATTCACGAGGATAGTGGAGGATTGTGACTGGCCAAGGCAAAGGAACGTGGGCGACATCCCTTCTACAAACTAAAGCGTTGGAACCCAAGTAGGTCTTCATCACCTACCTTTTATTTGCAATTAGGAACTTGCGTGATTGCATTATTTGATTGTTGCTAGACCCGTTCTGGGCTAGTAGGGATCGCCTCTATCCATAGAGGGGATTTACCTCTACAACAATTTGGCGACTCCAGTGGGGAGTTTAGCTTATTGTTTAATTTGTAAACTTAGACGGAGTCTGAAGCACGACCAGATAGCATTCGAAACACTATTTCTTTGTAGTAGTGAAGTAGATCAAAGCCGCTTCAGTCGATCTCCAGTTTGGTTTACAGACTGAACAATTTGGAGTTTGTCTTGCCTCCTTGGTTTTCTCTTGTTTACTTGCTTGGATAAGCTTTTGGAATTGAATTTCTTGCTACCCCTTGCTTCCTGGCTTGCCTAGAGATTGTGACCCAAGCCTTGGACTGCGTAGTTTTCTTTTGAAATTGGAAAACTTTGTTAGCGCAGTTTTTCCCTTCATAGTCACGCTAGTGGCCCTTGTTGCTAACTGACAACCCGTGCCAATCCCTGTTTAGCGCGAGTTGCAGCCTGACATTTGCGCCAGGCCTCTTAGTTTTTCAATCCACTTGTTTGCCTGCTTTCTGAGCTTGGATTTGCATTTTGCCACATTTTTTTCAGTTGCTGGAGTGTGTTTGAGCCCTGTTTGACTGGTTCTCAACCTTTGTCCTTTGGGTGTTTGCCTCTTTCTATCGATTTCACACCTCAACCTTAGGGCATCTAGTGGCCGTGTGTGTCGAGCCTCCCATGGGAGTTTTCGGGTTCTTTGATTGTCCAGTTAACTTTGTAATTGCTTTTCGCACTTGTTCAGTGATTGTTGAAGTGTTTTTGATTGATTTCCGAGTGACTTGCTCTTGCCTGCTTGGATTTCATTCTAGCGTTGTTTGAGCTTAGATCACATAGCTCGTACAAAGCCTTGTTTTCCTTTCGATTTGGAGAACTGTTTTAGTGTCTTGGGATTTCATTGTGCCTTCATTGAGTGAATTTGCCTCTTTTCTCAGTGTTATTATCTTTCAAAATTCATTCTAGTGCATTGTGCCTTTGAAAAGAAAAAAAATCAAATAATCCCTTTTGCGTTTAAAAGTTAAGGGAATAGAACTTTTCGTTATTTGTATTATTGAAAAGAAAAAGTTTTGTTTATTCGCCATTAGCTGCATTAGGGTATTTGATTGATTGCGTTCATTTTGTTTGATTGAAAACTATTAACCTTCTCATAGTTAATATTCATCGAACGAAATGGTATTCTTTGGCATATAGCTTGCATCTAGGCAATTGTGAAAGATCACATACGGTAGGAGTCTGGACAAGAGAGGAATCTCGCGGCTCCCTCACCCCAACTCCCCGTTGGATATCAGGTGGTGATCACTCTGTTTTGGAAGGGCGTAATTCCCATGCTCTTCTCGTCTCCTCAGATTCCCCTGAGTCCAGAAATGACTCTCCTATCCCGGCTGCTCCTGAAAGTCCCTCTTCGGTTCCTATGAAGCATGGGGGTGATCATACGATTCCCCCACCAAGTAGTTTGGCCATCTCCTTCGATTGGTGTCACCTGACCGCTTTCTGCCTTCCATCCCATGTGCCTTTCCAGATCACGGTACTTGCCTATGATAAGGTAGTACCTGGCACTGTTCTGGATGAAGGTGCATCGGTCAGTCTTATGCCGTACACTACTTGGCAAGCTTTAGGTTCCCCGCAGCTTGGGCCGGTCACGCAGAATCTGTTGGCTTTCGTCGGAGGAGCCTGTCCATCTCTAGGAGTCCTCCCGAAGTTCCCTATTACTTTGGGAGGTAAAACCATCCATATCGACATGTTGGTTACCCAAGGTGTTTTAGATTTCAGTCTTCTCCTTGGTCGCGACTATGTTTATGCTATGGGGGCCCTTTTCTCTTCGCTTTTTCGTGTGGTTTTCTTTCCACACGATTGAAGAATGGTGACTATCGATCAATTGTCATTCGTTAGTCCCACGATGCCTCCTACGCAGTTGTCGTCCCCTCCTAGTTTTTACCCACAAGTTGCATCTGCACCCCGCCGCAAATCAACTACGTGGCCACCTATCCCATACCTGTATCCAATGATGCCGCCATCGTGCACAGTGTCCTGGGGGCATTGGGTCCTGACTTCTGAGATGTTGACCTCCCACCGAGAGAGCCACTCTTGGAAGCCCCAACTTCCTGTTCATTCTGATGAAGTCTGGGCAGAGAATAGTTCTCTTTCCTGTGTCAAGCTACTTAAAAAATGAAATTAGGTGTACCGAGCATAGTTCCTGATCTTGTGTCAACCTCATTAGAAAATGAAACGAATCCCTTTCCAAATCGAGTCTTGTGATTAAGATCTCGTAAAATACAAGTCGATTCTTTCCAAGATCTCGAAAGTGAACCTTCATTCCATCCACTTTGTTGAATGCAATGAACCTTGGGGGGCATGTACCTCACTTTGTGTCATTATGCTGGGGGCATGCGAACTTATAACAAGCATAGTTTTTCGTTTCAAGCTTGTGTAAACATGAAACTGAATCCAAGCAGAGTTCTCCATGGTTCAAGCTTGTGTAAAAATGAACCCATACCTGAGTCACCTTTAAGCTCTTTTCTGACTCGTAAAATATGAAAAGATTGCCGAGTATTTTTTTCCTCTTTAACTCGTTAAAGAGAATAAAAATGGAGGTCTTCTTTCAGCTCTTTTATGACCGTTTAAAGATGAAAAGATTGCTGAGTTATTCCTCTCGACTCGTTAAATGTAAATGAGAGGCGGTCGTCCTTAAACCCTTTTCCGACCGTGTAAAGACGAAAAGATCATCGGACCCTTGTCGTTTCCGGTTCATTAACGGTCACAAAACGACCTGATATCGATCACTTTTTTACCTTTTTCGGGTCGATGTCACTACTCACGAAAAGTACTCCTCGGTCGTAATGATCGGGCGGTTCTTTCGAGCATCGCTTTATACTTTTTCGGGCTCGAGAGACACAACTTTATGAAAAAGGACACCCCTAGAGTTTTCTTTTTGCTGTCTTTTCAAACTCTCTAAACATGAAAAGACGCAGAGTTTTTCCTTTGTCAGACTCATTAAAATTCAATGACATCGGATTCCATCGAAATGACGCCTCTCAAGCATATGCTATCCCCGTCAAGCATGCCATCCAAAAATAACCGGGGTACTCGCCAGAAATGGTGGGGGAATAAAGGAATCATAATCGTCGTCATCGGCAGTATGTCGCTCTTGAACATGGCACTTTCTGTATTCGTGTCTGGGTGGGGACATCTCATCTCACTTCACATTTGCCTCCATGGGTTCGGGTTATCCTATTTGACTTTTCATCTGCTCATCGTCTTGTCATCATGACCCCTGATCATTTGAGCTCAAATACTGCCAAATCCATTGTTGTGTCGCAGATATGTTCAAGAGAAGTTCACCTCTGCAAGAATACTCAACCTCCCTCCAATATCTCACACAAAACATATTGTCTCTCTCTGTCTCGTGTCGATGATGTGGGAAACATTATGGCCCACCTTCGATCAAGATCACTTCCTGTCGACTTCAGCTTTTTATCCAGGAAGATGACCTAGAGACTCCCTTCAGGTACCTTGGAGCTTGCATGCCTCAATGGCAGGTTCTTCGTGTTCGACGAGAGGTTTTCAACATTGGCCTCAGATCGGATGATTCTACAGGTGTTCGACACCGGCTCATTGATTCGCACACTGTGGATTGTACCTATAGTACCTTGAGGACCATCGTCATTATTGGTGGCACCTCTCGCGTCTGTTAACAATTTTCATCATTGACTGGTGATCAGACGATGTTCATGCATGTTCGACTTCGACTCCTATATTCACATGCTTGAAATTGTACTGTGTTTGGGTCGAGTTGGAGCGCAAGACCCCGGATTGTGCATGTTAGAATCCGGGTTGCGTTTTGTGGATTATTGTAATCATTACATGACTCATTTATTGGAGGGCTGCGACCATACCTGAGTCCATTCATAGATCCTCATCGAATGGCTGCGTCCATACCTGGGATCTAGTTCTATATACTCTGTTATGGATGGCTGTGTCCATGCCACATATCTCATGTACTTGAAGGTATCAGTTGTACTTCTTTTCGCAGGTTCTTCGGTGGCAGTGTTTTCAGTCACACATGTTCTTGTAAAGTACTTCACCCCTCTCTCTCTCTCGGGCCTCATGCTTTAGGGGGCATCTGTTACACAGTAATTTGTCACCGTTTGTCACCGTCCCTATTACCCCTCTCCTGCATCTTGGAGGACTCATTCCGGGACTTGTGAGAAGTGACAAGACTTGAAACAGCTTGCATCATTCACCTCTGAACATGAGCTTCATATGCCTTGAAGACATCTCCTGCTCTTTGCCCTTAAAAACAACCCTTTTTACATTAGCGCTGGTCCACTGTGTTATACCCGCGCTGATGGGGAAAATCCTATTAAAAGGGCGCACCATTAGCGCTCTGTCTCAGAGTCGCAATCGCGGCAACCTTTTTGGGCAAAGTTTTGAACTAATCAACCTTCGAAGGTTCTATCCAACTCATTCACCAACTGACTCCAAGTTAAGTGAGGATGGTTTGGCTTCGAATCTCCTCGAATGGGAAGTAGTTTGTTACCATTCCATAGAAGTTTCCAACTGATGAAGCCAAATCCATTATTGTTGAGATTGACCTTATCTCTTCCTTTTCCTCTATAAAAGCTTGTCTCCATGGCTTGAGCAAGCTAGTTCTGACTCTAGGGGCAATACTTGTGCTGAAAGGAAGATATCAAGAGATTGGAGTTGCAAGAGCCTTCTTTGTGTCCATAAGGCTTTACCTAAGTAAGGAGACCTTGTCACTTAATAGAGGGAAGCTTGTCCCTCATCCCCTCAAGCTTTGCAAGACTTGTGTAGCTAAGCACCCAGCCAAAGGAGGACTTGACGTCAGGATGCTGGTTGTATTCTCCTTTGTTGATTATTAATAATAGATGACTATCATTATGGTTCCATTCTTGTTGTACTTGTAATGGTTGATGATGAATTATATCCTTCTTGACTGATGTATAATTGCATATATTAGATTTCACGCTCGGGTTTGTGTTGTTCTCTTTGTGTGTGCAGGTGTCTATTCACGAGGATAGTGGAGGATTGTGACCGGCCAAGGCAAAGGAACATGGGTGACATCTCTTCTACAAACTAAAGCGTTGGAACCCAAGTAGGTCTTCATCACCTACCTTTTATTTGCAATTAGGAACTTGCGTGATAACATTGTTTGATTGTTGCTAGACCCGTTTTAGGCTAGTAGGGATCGCCTCTATTCGTAGAGGGGATTTACCTCTCCAACAATGTCTATCATCCTTTGATGTTGCTCCAACCTGTATTCTCTAATGTCATTTTCGTTGTTTTTCTATCATTGTCATACAAATAAACCTGTCTATTGTTGAAATGGAAAATTCCAACACAAACTTATGACATTAGTTGGTCAGAATAATGTATCTTCAATAACTATGGCATGACAAATTAACAATTCATAAAACAATATAACTCAAATTAATAATTTTGTTTAAAATCACTTGGAGCATATTTTTCACCAAGATGAAATGAGATTGGAGGCTACATAAGTGGTGGCCTCAACACACCTCCCTTCTCATTAGTAAGATTTCCTGATTTGACTAAAATCCATGGTGTCCAGACATTCCCATTATTTTTTGTACTTGTTCAAGTGTTTCAACGATTCAGTGGATTTTTCTCTTGCACTCTTGCTACAACTAATCTAAACTAAGACCAACAACTTTTGTAAGGCGCAAGCACAACCAAGGTGGAGATGGGTTTCCATTATTTAGTTCCCTTCATAGGATCCATTCTCCTTCTTGTAGAAATTCATGGATCCTCCTTTTCCATGAGAGCACCCATCCTCTTTGCCCATTAGCTCTGCAAAAACCTCAAGGAGAGTCCCTCCACAACCATAAAAAAGGTAGTGGTCTTTATAGGTCATGATAATGCAATCTTTCCTCGTGATGGTGACCTTCATACCCATGGAGATGGCTACCTTCCCATCATAAAGATGACATAAACCCCTTATCATCTTTGATTTGTAGAGGGAATCGGCCACTCCTTCTTTATTCCCCATTTATTTATGAAAATATTTGTTAACTCTACCCATGTGTGAACAAAATTTGGTTGTAACTCTCTAAACCAAATCTTAACATTTCCTTCCAATTATTGAACAAATAACCTGACATATACATCTTCATGTTCTATATTCATATTATCTGCAAAATCCAAAAATGCAGATAAATGATCTTTTGCATTTCGTCTTGTTTCCCCATTATACCTAGGAAGATATTTTAAATATCCTTCAGGAAAATTGTGAATTTGAGATATTGGTGGTAGCATTATTGATGCATATCTAGCTACCACAATTGGTCTTATATCGACCATTTATTCTTGTGAAATTGACTGTCTAGGAGACAAGGGCTTCTTGGGGGACAACTTCCATGAAATTATAGGGTTTTTTGGAAATTAAGGGTGAATCATTAACTTTTCAACTTAAGGAAAAATCTTCCCTTGATCTTCAAATGCTAAAGAGTTTGTATAATTTTTAAGCTCCTTCTTAGGATGATTAGAAATAGAAGGATAGGTATGAATAACAGAAGATATAAAATCTTTAGGTATGAGCCCAGGTAATTTTAATTCAAGATTTTCTATATCAGAGGAGTCTAAAAGGTAGATAGGAAGCTCAAAGGATTCAATTTGATGAACTAGTAAAGGAGTTTGTAGATATATTCCCTTAGAAATAAGTTATAATACTTGTGGAGCTAGATCAGACAAATCAAAAGGTATATGGATTGATTCTGGTTGTTCGAGCTGTGAAACTGATTCTAGCTGAAAGTAATTAAAACTAGAAGTTTCAAGTCTAAATCTAAGAGAAGAAATCCGTACAAGTAATTTTTAATCTAACAATGGAGTAAAGAGCTTAGGATATTAATGAGGTTTAGTATGCCTACGTGAAGCCAGATTTTGATCTATGAAGTCGCGAGGTGAAATATTTTAGCCTGCTAACCTATTATTCACTATTAAGAGGAAATTCTAATCACTGTCACATGGAAATAGACTTCAAAACTCTATTCCTTGGTAATGGTGCCAATATGATGTTGTTTTTTGAAGACAATTCTTATCTTGAGAACTATGTTAAAGCATCTAAATGAGGAATTTATTTGAAATGGATGATCAATGATTTAGACCATTCACATGCACATAATCCAGAAACATAAATATTTCTCAAAGTGTTGATCCCAATATTAACAACATACAATCCTTTAAATGCTTCTGATAGTTGAAAGAAGAAGATATATGATAATTAAATATCCTTCCTAAATACTTGAATTATCCAATATAGCATATATGTGTATAAATATTTCTATAGCTAACATACATATATTTAAGAGATGAAAAAAGTCAAAAATTTATTGAGGCAGAGATAGTAGTTTAAACAAAATTCTCAATTAGCTATTCTCAATAATGATAATAACTTTGAGGCGGGTTATCGTGGAGGTTAACACTCAACCTAGCCTTACCCAGTACTTATATGTTGCCTAGAATATGAAGAATAATGGAAATGATTACACAAGAGAACTCACATGAACACAAATGTTGCTAAAAACTGAATCTAGAAGCCTTTGCTTATCTTCCAAATTTATGTTGTATCAAATTATCAACCCTTTATACTTCGAATTACAAAGTATATATAGGGTGTTTCGAAAATATCTAATCTATCACAATTTTTTACATATAATATAAAAATCCATCCAAAATTATTTGGATAATTCTAATTAATATAACTCAAAATAGAGGTCCTTGGGATGGTTTAATGGAGCTACACATTATTCGAGGATCTTGTTTTCAACTATTGGATTTAACTTTGCATTCTTCATGTTGTACTCTTGATTGTTCTACACTTTGCCAAATTTGTGTCTCAAGATTTGCTTGTTGATCAATTGATAAGTTCAACAAACTTATCCCATTGATCATCATTCGGGCACGAAATTTTTATTATCTTTATGTAGGCCTCATTTACCTCAGTCTCTTTTTCAAAAGTGGTGTTTCTCACTAAAATATGTTTAATTTCATGTGAAATAAATAAATCATCTTCTATACCTTAAAGGAAACTTCTACCACTAATAATTCATTTGACATAGGAAAATTTTGATTTGTTTGCTGCTATGTCATATAGCCTTTGTCGATAATTTCCTTCTTGGAATAGTTCATTGTGAGAATCTATCAATGATGGGAACACTTTCTCTTGAAGAACATAAAACTTTTTATGAAACTTCTTGATCTAGACTTCTAAGTTTTGACATTTTTTCTCCAAATGTAGCATCAAATTCATTTTAGTTAACACATTCCTTACTTCAAGGACTGCATCTATCATATCTTCAATATCGATGTCTTCCAACTCATACTTAGTTTTTGAATTTAAAACCTTGACGATTTTAGTTACTTCTCCATGTTTATGGTTGAGCTCTTCTTTAATCTCTTAAATGGATGATTTTTCCTTGTTCACTAGTTGTTCATGTTCAAAAATAATTTCTATAGATGTGAAAAAATATGAAATAGTTGAATTAATGTCTATCCATGTTTTCTCCTTGGTTTTTGATAAATTTTAGGCATTGGCTGATTCATCTACATGTTTTTCAAGTTGTTTTGTAAACTTGAAATTCTTCTGCACCTTCAAAATGTATGCATTATATCCTTTAATTTTATTTTCTTCTACCCTTTGTAGTGATTCTTTCAACTTTTTTATTTCCACATTTATTAAAGACAAATTAGCCATTTCTTTAGATAACTGCTCTATTGAATCTTGTTTGGCTAATCCTATTTCCACTTTTGAAGTCCCTACAATAGATTATTATTCTTTTTCCTTAAGAAGTTTCTCCATTTCTGATTCCATTTTTGTTTTTGAAGTTTTTTCTCAACAATCATATGTAACATATTCTCCTTTTCCTTTTCTAAATCCCCTACCTCCTGAGCTTGAATATTCTTTGTAGTTGAGAACTTCTATATTTTTCTCAATGCCTGAATATCTGCATTTCCATTCTTAATAATTTTTTCATCTGCATCAACATTACTAAGACCAATTCCTAATTTGTTAAAAATATCTTCTAAGGCTTTAATCCTTGTATCCTTGTTTAAGGATGACATTCTTTCCAACTTTAAATGAGAATTAATGTTCTTGAAAGAAGTTTGTAGTTTTGAGGCAACGATAGCAAAACATGTTAGAGAAGAATATATCATTTCACCAGCCTGTTTATGTAGATATATCTGATCTATAGTCTGGACTTGTTTTTTGTCAAAAGAAAACAATGGGGTCTTGTAATCGTCTGTAAATTTTAGAACTATAAATTTTGGCTTAAGAAATTCCAACTAAAATCGTACTCTATCAGGGTCTAATGTTGATAATAATTTGTTCTGTGTGGAAGAAGTCTATTTCTAAAATTGAGAATAAGTGGTAGATTTAAGTATCTCATTTTCCTTCTTCATTTGTATGAATTTAGCAAAAATATTTTTTCCACTTCAAGAAGGAGAAGACGATGCATTGGGGACTATTTATTCAATTTATTTTAAAGTGAAGACATGCTCTCTTGATACCATTAGTGTAGTAGAAACCTTTATGTTCCTGACTTCAGATGATTCTTTCTCTGTATTTTTTGTCTTTCTTCTCTTCAAAACTCTAAATTTTGTCGATTTAGAACTTGAACCAATAGGAAAAATGACCTCACTTGTTATTTTTAATTCCTTTTCTTTAGGTGTAGTAGTTTCCAAGTCTGTTTGAATGGAAACCTTCTCTTCAACTTCCTACAAAGTATTCTCTTCCCAAACATCCTCATTAACATATTTTTCAATTTTTGGCTTGGAAAAGTGAATATATGGGGAAGAATTATGCTCAAGTCTAATAGATGAAATTACCCCCAAAGGGTCAAAAGAGCAGTTGAAACTTAATTTGAACTTCATTTGAGAGAATAAACTCTTTTCTTCCTTATCACATGTTTTTTTATTTACTGTGAAAGGGCCAATTTGAGATTTTAGTTTGAATTGTCATGTTTTTTTTTCCTCGATACAAAATGAACTTCATCTAAATTTAGAATTTGTCTTATAGATTCCAAAGCAAAAATTCTGATTGAAAGAAATATTGGATGTTTGTAAGGTGATAATTCACAACCATAAAATCTAATCTTTCTGAACTTCTAGTATAAGTACCAATCTCTTACCTTTGACTGCTCACTCGATGTAAAATTCTCTTGATTTCTATGGATATCATTGGAACTGCATCACTAACAAGAAGACATAATGATAAATATACAAACTTATCCACAAAGCCACTAAAATAATAATCCTTTGAATTCTTTCTGACCAGTGAAGTCCAATGAATGACAGACTTTGGCCTTCCCTATGAATCTAGGTTTCTAAAGTGGAATCTTGAACCTTTCAGCTTGGTGATATAAGAAAAAGTATACTAATACAAATTGGTGATTCAAATCTGTTTCAACATTAAACTTCAAAAATTGTTCATGAATTTGATCTAAAATTTACTGGCTAAAGTCGAGCAAAATTGAAGGCCTTTTTCGAGATGAAAACACAGACAAAAATCCTAGAGTAACCTCATTATTTGATTCATCACTTGGATAATCTAACAAACAACAAAGCCTAGAAATGATTTTCTTGGACAATTCAGGAAACATGGATGAGGAATAAGGGGGATTATGAAAGGTAATTCAGATCACCTTGGTAAAAATGACTAAAAATGTGGGCTTTTTGTTCAAAGGTGGGATTTTGATAAATCTCCATTAGGGATTCACCTGAAAATGAGTTCAATGGAGTTTGATGACTAACTTGAAGGGCTCAGTGAATAGATTATGATGCAACATAAAATAGTGTTTCACCATTTCTTTCTACTGCTTCTCTTTGACTGGGAAAACAATTATTTTAACACCAGGTGACAAATTCAAGAAAATTGTAGGTTTGAGGGAAGACAAATTGAGGTACCATAGATTCCAAAAAACTAAACTCGTCCTTAACATCTTCAAATTCTTGGAAAGCCCAGTTATGTAATTCAAGTAAGTCGCATTCACAAATGGTTTATGCAATTTTAAAATCAACATATACGAATGGAAATTAATCTAAGTTAAGGACTAGAGGAAGCATAGGGTTTTCAATTGATATCTTACTCTTTCCCTTTGACTACTCATTTTGAAATAAGAAGAGAGTAGGAAATTATGAATACCTAGTGAGTTCTTGGTTGCTTGATAGGGTTGAATACAAAATTATGAAGCTTTTTTGTTACTAGGGGCTTCTACACACATTGCTGGGATGAAGAAAATGATAGGGGAAATCGAGGATAACTTGTCTTTAGAGAATGTTTGAAGATTTGTTAACGAATTAAATTCTTGGATGCCCAAAATAGATATTGGAATGTTGGTGGGAGTTAATTTGGTAAGTTAGTGGTTATATCATAAAGGATATCAAAGGAAACAGTCACAACTTGTTGAAAATGTGCAACAAGAAATGTTAAATTTAGAATGTGGTAAAAATAGACCTACTAAAAATAGTGTGTCTAAAAATAGCAGTTTGGCCAGTGAGGTCATTGGCCACATTGGGTGAGAGGTGAAACTGCTAAAAATAAAAAGTTCTAAAAATAGCATTTCTGAGTCCCTTCCTATTTATAACAGTCCCTAGTCTATCTATAGGAAGTAAAATTAATTTTGGTCTTAACAACAATTGGAAATACTAATTAATCTCCACGAGTTAATTAATTATGGAGAATTAAACTGAAAGTCTTTGTGAGAACATCCAATTAGTTGTTCCACTAATTGAGGAATTTATCCTTAATTTCCTCCACTGATTGATGGAATAAGTATGAGTTCTATAACGAGAGAATCAGTTGACTTAGTTCTAACTAGTCAAGTCCAGTTAGATTATTTTAACAAGTTGTTAAAGTAATAAAATATAGTTTTTTAATGCTTGCATACATGTGACAACTATTATTTTAGATAACTGAGGATTCACTCATGGATAACTGTTGCATGTCAATTTTGTAAGAGACCTAGTTGAGATCATATGTGGGACAATGTACTATCGTATACTTGGATATTTCTAGTAAGTATTCCTTGCATGGAGAAGGATCTATTATAGGATATTGGAGGCCTTGTGGCCTATATATTGAGGCCTAGGTAGTCCATGATTTTCATCTTGTAATTGAAGATCATCAGGATCTTCTGATTACAGAGAGAGCATGATAGCTACTGAGCTAATTCTTTTTGTATGTTGTTGAGGATCTCAACTTGATTGATAATGCATGGTTGTGGTTTTATGCTGGTGCTTTCCCTTGGATATATCTTGTGTTATCTGTGATTATTTCTCTTGATCAATTATACATGTTTCTACTTGATGTTGCTCATGAATTTGATTATTCTTCCGCTTAATGTTTTGTAGAAGTAGAACAAGTATTATGCGTTAGGACATTGCACATATCGGTTTGTTCTACAGGTGAAATTTCTACATGGTATTGGAGCTAGCTGATTTGTAGAAAATGTTCTACTTGGTATCAAAGTTAGCTTATTTGTAGGAAAAATTCTAGAAAATTCTACATAACTAGTTTGGTGGCTATATAGCAAAAAAAATAGGGAAGGGATAAGTTAGCTAGAGTGATAGACGAGGTAATGGATAGTTGCATGGTCATTTGCGTGGGGGGTCCTAGTGGTAAATGGTTTTAAAGAGGGGGATGCAGAATGCATGTGTGTTTTCCACGTTGCCTTTGGTAGTATTTTAAAGCAATCAATTGTGGACCCCCTGTTAAATTTCAGGAATGCAAGGGGGGTCTCAGAATGAATTTAAACCATTGATCACAACAGGTAGGATTTAGGCTATTAGAAAATGTACAAATCATATGTGTGTTAGTAGAATTTAATAAACAAATAAATAAAGCCCATATTTTCCCAAAATTCAAATTAAAGAAGAATTTGGAAAAAATATGCAACTTTTTATTACAAAGTGCAAGAGAATAAATAATTTTATTTTTATTTATTTATTTTATTTTTTTTCTAGAAAAACATAAGGTGAAAAATGTTACACAACAATTTAATTCTTTTATTTTTTATATTATAATTCTTTTGTTTTTTTTAGTATATTGTTTGGTCAATTTTGTTCTAAAAGTTTCTTAATAGTATAATTAGTTTGAAATTTGTATAACTAAAGTATGTTAAGAAAATTGAATTTATTTATACATTAAAAATAAAAAATAAAAAACATAAAATTGATGGTTAGTTATCGTTCTTAGCCACTACTTCGTAATTGGTTGCATTTACAATACCCATATTTACCGGTGGCCCATGTTGATTTCTCTTCAATCAAAACTATGGATTGGTTTGTATCAATGCACAACGTTGTTGAGCACTTTCCCAACTCCTCAGATGAGAAGAAATCACACTGCACAATCTCACAATCTACTGCAAAAGTCGCAACTCCAACAATGTGCACATCTAATGTTTGAACCCCAAATTTCATAGCCCCTCAACCGAGAGGCTCAAAACCAAGTGCCTAGGCCCAAACCTCTTTACAATGCTTCTCCCTCAGGTGCTTAGTACCTCATATCTGTATACTAGTAATGAGGTGCATGAGATCTTAGATCTTGGGATCTCAACATTATTCTTTGTATCAACCTTTACCACAACACTCCAATCTAATACCCAATAAGTAGATGGATGGGACACTAACAAATGAACAATTATTTGTCTGAAATACTCATTAATTGACGGATCTCACACTGCTCGCCACGAAATGCTCCTCGACATTTACGGCCTAATGTTCCTACCAATGTGGCAATGGTGGTGACTACAACTAACGCGGGTATTCTCGTATGTTGGGTTTGTTAGCTCACAAGATTGCCCAATGTTACCAAATTTTCCCTTTGTTATCAGGTGACATATTTGAGACAAAATGATCACAATTCAGCCAGATCTATAGCCTATGTTCACATTAGGGCCCCCATCGGTCTACCTAGACTTAACAAGGACGTGGGGGGAGAGGAGATGGTTGGAAATCGATATCGAAACTCCCACCATGGATCCCCACTTAATATGAAAACATCTATTTATATTGTGATCTTCAGCATAGCTTGATTTATAGCCTGACTGTATCCTTCCCCCTCCCCCATTTTGTCGTAGATTAACAAAAAGGGGGGGGAGAGGAGTTTGAAATTAGAACCCACTGTTGGAAAAACCACTTTGGTTTTCCACCACTTCAATGTGACCGGATGTGTCATTCAAAGTATAGATAACTACATTTCCAATTATAAGGGATTTACTCCAAATTACATAGACTTGGATTGGAACCTTGACCAATGGAACCCTGAGTTGGTAGAAAATTTAATCCAGGTGGATATTTGTGGCCACCTGCTTATTCCACTTGAACCCCCACCATTTGTTTTCAGTTTCCTTAATTGTACTTTTCATTTTCCTTGCTTGTAGTACGACTTTATTATTTCTATAATTTTTTTGGGTCCTAATCTTCAAGAGTTGGTTTAAGGGCCTAAAAGAAGTTTGTTTAGGAAAACAAAGAGACCAGAAAAGTGACAAATCGACTTTATGATTTGTTTTCAGTCTCGTTTAGTGATATTTCAAATGAGGTATTATGATATTCAAATGGATATCGTATGGAAAAGTTAGGACCCTTGGAAGTTGACGTTCAAACTAACCCCAATGGGAACCACAAGATTTTGGTGCTTGATCTCCTCGGGTTAGTTTTTTCGATGTTTAGGGTTTCCCATTATTTCTCAATGGTAAAAACACCACTGAACCTCATTGTAACACAATTTAGATGCATCTAGCTACCACATCTCTTCTTAGGGATAAGCTACCATCGCCCATGTTAGTTTATTTCCATTCTAATTGTAAGCATCTTTGAGTTCTTTTATATTAATGAAATGAAGATTTATTTTTTCTACATCTCTATGTTTATGTTTATATCTTTATTTCGTGCATTCATGTGTAAATCTGCATTAGTGGTATCAGAGCGGTCTGATCATAATCTGTTTTTCTTTGCATGTTCCAAACAAGGTTAGGGTATAGGGAGTTAGTGCTCGAACTGGTTAAACATTTGCAAAACGAGCCTCACAAACCCCAATGGCCTTCAATGGTGGAAGCAAAGAGGAACACGATGATGGATAACGTTGCCCAAATTCTTCGGCAGCTACCCATAGGCAACACATCTTCACTCAATGACTGCTCTGGAAGAACCACTCCTTTTAAGGTATAAGTCAACTTTCACATTCCCATATTTGAAGGTCAGATTGATGCAGACACCATAGATAGATGGTTAAATTTGTTGGAAGGACATTTTTCGATTCATGACTTTTCCAATTAGGAGAAGATTACTTTTTCACTCCTCAAATTCACCCCCCATGTCAAGGAATGGTGGAAACCTACTGTGAACAAAAGGGTGAGAGGGAACCCTCACTATTTTTAGCTTCACCCACTTGGAATTATTTTTGAGATGCCATCAAGGAAAAATATTACCTTTTCAAGAGCTATGAAGATAAATATATAAAGTGGACCACACTGTGGTAGGGAAGGGACCAAGATGCGCCAGAGTTTAATAATATTTTTCATACCCTTGCACCAAGTTGGGTATCTAGGATTCTCAATGGAATTTGGTACTCAACTATAGTGATTTCCCACACAAGTCCATCCAGGATGAAATGGAGTTCCTAAAAATCTTCTCAGTTAGCACCACCTATTGATACACTATCAAGATTGAGTATAAATTTAAACCGAAGAAGCGAGAGCATGGATATGCAAATATGAATCAAGAAAAAGGTTCCCAAAACCGCAGAATAGAGGACAAATCTAAGGTGGTGCTACATAGGAAAATCCACTGAATCGTCAAGAAAAGAAAAATACCAAGAAGAAAAATAATGACACATGGAAATTGTGTGAACTCTGTAAGAGACCTACTCACAACAAAAGTGAGTCTCAAGCTAAGTAGTCACTGGTGGCCAAGCTAAAGGCTTCCAAGTTAGATGCATGTTTTAACTCTGAGTCAGAAACTAACAATGGGAATGACAGAGGGAAGAAGATTATTGATGTGGATCCCAATGCCATTATTACCACCACCAAGATCCAGAAGATTGAGCTCGAGGACCTAGAGGAGGGGAATGACTCTTCCACTCATAGATGTGGGTGAAGGCTTCTCCACTATAGTTCATTGTTGATAGCAAAAGCCACAAGAACCTAATTTTAGTAGAGGTTGTGAAGTGGTCAAGCCTACCAACCACATTATACCTGCAGTCATACACCATCGAGTAGTTTCACTAAGAATAATATCTTCGCGTTAGCCAGTAGTGCCTCCTTCCCTACATCATCAAGCCCTTCATAAATAAGGTAATGTGTGATGTTACTTCTCTTGAAGTTTGTGATGTAATATTAGGCCAGTTATTAAGTCGCCAAACATTTTAGAGTAGAGAAAACAATGGTAGTGTTGAAAAAATATTTTTATTGGTTGAACCTTTGACAAGATATTGCGATGGAAACAAGATCTTGTAGTACTACAAGCGCCGTTGGCAAACTAGCAATCAACAAGCAAGGGCTATATACTCCTCTACCTAATCCTAGTTGGCCTTGTGAATCCATCTCCATAGATTACATGTCGGCCCTTCCTTCTACCATGCATGGAAATGACTGTGTGTTTTGGTCGTCAACAAATTCTCTAAGATGGCCATTTTGGCAGCCTGTAAGAAGGGTATCATAGAAGAATCCACGGCTAAGCTCTTCCTTAAATGAGTCCGAGTACATTTTGGGATTCTGCAATCCATTAGCCCAAATTGAGAAAGCAGGTTCCTGAGTACATTTTTGTTAAGCCTCTCATCGATGCTGGATACCAAGCTCACTAATTCCATGGCCTTCCACCCCCAAACTAATGGCCAAACAAAGGTCATCAAAAGGATGATCGTGCACATTTTTCTCATGTACAAAATTGAAGCATCCATGCACATGGGATGAAATCATCCCCTATGTCTAGCACAGATACAACATAGCTCTCCATAACTCAATTTGCCACAGTCCCTTTCCGGTGGGGTTGGGATTCTAACCACTATGTCCCATTCCAACCAATATATACCATTTGCAGCTACTCACGCATATTTGGCTCATGTTCAATTTGAAGTTGACCAGATTAATAGCTTCATTGAGCATATTCAACACATCTTCCAACTGGTCCATGACATATTGGACAAGCCAATGCTAATTACAAGTAGCGTCATGATTAGCATCGAGTGCCACACAAGTTCTAGGTGGGTGACAAAGTTTGGTTACATTTGCAGAAGGAGTGCCTCAATGGGCCCCACCGCAAGCTTTTCTTACTTTGGTATGGGTCTTACACCATCACCAAGGTTGTAGGGGACAATGTATTGAAGCTCAACATTCCACCATTCCTTGGCCTGCACTTGTTGTTCAATGTGGGCTGACTATGATCATAGTTTAACCCATTGTTCGACACATCCAATGTTGTTGAGTAGTTGACACCAACATTGGTAAACCCAAGCTGCATTGAGCATACCACAACTAACATGATCATTGACAAATAGATCAAGAACACTCGCCAACAAAGGATCTAGCTATATTAAGTTGTTAATGCAGGAAAACTCCTTCACCAAGGAAAGTGGCTCACCAAAGACCAACTTCAGTAGAAGTTACCCCATCTCATGGAGGTACTCAAGACAATGGGGACCATTGCTTCCTAAGCGGGAGGACTGATCCATGTGGATATTGGTGGCCACCCACCTATTCCACTTATACCCACACCATTTATTTTCATTTTCCTTAATTGTACTTTCAGTTTATTACAACTTAGTATTTTTAGCAGTTTTTTGGTCCTAAAGTTTGGAACCATTTTGAGCACCTAAAGGATATTTCTTGGGAAAACAAAGAGACAAGAAAAGTGCCAAACTAGTTTTCTTGGTTTTTTTTTGAACTACTTTTGGAGATCTTTGAAACGAGATATTATGATAGTTAAACAAAGATCGTATGCCAAAGTTACGACCCTGGGAATTTGATGTTCTAACTAACCCAAATGAGGACGATAAGTTTTTTGCACTTCATCTCCTAGCGTTAGATTTTTGGATGTTTAAAGTTTCCCATTGTTTCTCAATGATAAAAAGACCATCGAGCCTCATTGTAACATAGTTTAGAGGTATTTAGCCACCACATATCTTCTTAGAGATAAGTTACCATTGCCCATTTTGGTTTATTTCCATTCTTCTTGTAATAATCTTTCAGTTCTTTGATATCAATGAAATGCAGATTTATTTTTGCTGCATCTCTATGTTTACGTTTATATTTGTATTTTTTTGTGTTCCTGCATAATTCCGGATAAAAAATCCACTATAATTAATAGGAAACCTTTCCTTGGGTCAACCCTGCTCCTCTATCATTATTATGTTTTCAGCTCTATTAAAGGCCAAACTCCAATTCATCCACACATTTGATTTAGCTCACCACATTACTGTAGAAATTTTGAATAATTTAACACATATTCAACAGAGATTATCCTGATCATGTACTATTGCGGAAAACATACACAATACATAAGCTCCTCTACGTTGATCATCAATATAGCAGCATCAATAACAATAAAACATCAAGAGCATTCACACATTAACACAGTATGTATCCCGGGGAAAGCATCTCGCTAAAAACCCCAACTATCTGTATATTAATGATTGAGTCATGTAAAATTACACAGCATAATACTTCTCACAAGTATCTCCACCTCTGTTACACACAATACAGCTCAGATCTGAATCAATCACTGGCTCAAATCTCCTTCGCTGCTTGCCTGCCTCCGCTGCTCAATACCTGCTGAAGAACTGATGATAATTCCAAGGAAACCACATATTTCCTTGGCAAAATCACATGAGCACAAGCTACAATGTGGGCAAATACGTGAGAAAACTCATTGGCATACTTAATCCCTTGATTGTGCAAGATCTGATGCACAACTATAGTCACAACTGATAGCAATCTGATTCTCTAACACCTGTCCCTGCTGAACTGAACATGCACTGACATGCAACTGAGTTAACTGATGCATTCATTAGTTGTATTATGAGTTAATAACTTGTGAATTAATTAATAACTAATTCACCCAACTCATCTCTAGTCTATTTGCCAGTTAGACTAAATACAACCAGTTTAACAAAGCTAAACTGAACACAACTCCATCAACTGCACCTCCAGTCCACTAAACTCAACTCACTTGAGTTCTAACTGAAGTTCTGCATGCAAATATTAGTCATCCCATAGGTAACCACGTATTTCCTTCTGGGATATGCATGTACCACATCCGTAGCTCATCCTGAAGTGCTCCAAGAGAATAAGACAAAGTTTATAGTCTAAATATTATTAATAATATTTGACTTTTCTATTTTTGACAGTCAGTCTAAAAATAGACTTGATCACTCACACTGTGATCACTCACACTTTCATAAAAAATAGAAGTCCATCTATTTTTCCAAACTTGATCAATCATCCATAAACAACAACCTGCAATCCATAGACATGATCCATATGTCTAAAAATAGACATAGTCTAAAAATAGACTTGCGCCAAAAATAGCCTGCGGGCCCACTTAGTGAAGGCGACTCTTTTCACTAAGCTCCATCATCCTGTTGCAATCTCAACACTCCCTCTCGACAAGATATGGATTATCAGCAACCCCTATCCTGCCTCGGTGGTACTCGAATTTGCTCCTGGTGAGAGCCTTCGTCAGAATATCAGCATCCTGATCCTCCGTTGGAATGTATGAAAGTAACATGATCCTCCGCTGCACACAGTCTCTGATATGATGGTACCTGATGTCAATGCTCCCATATACTTGGCCTGTTGAGCTCCCTGCCCAATCTGCATCCATGAAGCCACATAGCTTCACCTCATCCAATCCATATCCCGATGTGCCTTTCTTGAGCCTGCACACATGCGACTCCACCAACTGCTGGTAACCAGTTGCATCCACTACCTCCGCTGAAGTAGCATCCTCCTTCCTCCAACCTCTAGGAAGGAATGCAGTCTTCACATCCAACTGATGAATGTGCCATCCCATCTGCACCTCTTTGTAGATCCATCTCAAACCTACCACTGATTTCCCTTCCGGTCTAGGAACAATCTCCCATGCACTGTTTCTGACAATAGAATCATACTCTTCCACCATGGCGTCTACCCACGCGGGATCCTCCACAGCTTCCTCGAAAAAGGATGGCTCAGTCACAACACACT
>APFE031556181.1:74545-115907 GCA_000404065.3 Pinus taeda
AGGCTAAAACTATTGATAGAAATATAAGTAAATGAAACTATCCCGGGAATCTATTGAGCTCTAAAGCGTAGCTTTTGATGCTCTATGTCTAAAAGACAAGCATATAGATGACTGTATCTTCACGACATAAATATTAAATCATTTTAGATTGCTGTGCTTAAATAGTTAAGTAGAGCGATTGAAGCAAAATTACCACACTTTATACATTCATATCATTATCATATACATGATTTAAAAGTAAAGGCACATCACTAAACACTGAATAGTGGAATGAATAAGATTTGCTGTTATAGCGCATGCATATAATCAACGATAGCAAGAATAATTACGTAACAATTCACATACACAGAATGACTTCAGACACAGATAGAAATACCATATGAGCTGCTTGCCACTCCCAAATATCAATCGCTACATGTAGTTCCTCCCTTAACGCATAAACATTCTTCAATCAACGACAATAGTGCACAATTGTATAAAGAAATTTCTTCATTAAAGTAAGAACAAATGGTCGAATTTCATAAAAGAATAAGGGCTGAAGCACAGTAGTGCAAACTTCAATCTGTTAAGTCTATTACGAAATTTTACGACCCTTTCTAAAAACATGAAAGGGTCTATAAATACAATACTAATCTAAATATCTATAAAACAGAAGTGCTACTTAATCTGATATCAATAACTTTTGTTGCTATCTTGGCTGGCGATCTGGGGAGCTGGAGGATGATTCATTGGGTCGGCTGCTTTCCTTTGAATCTGAGCTAATTAATAGCAAGCATTGGCTCAATTTCCGGAGGTTTGTTGAGGCGCGAACTGAGCTGGGCAGCATAGGTAGCATCTTGAATGTCGGGAATCATACACTCGGTGGCATCTGTTAAACATTTCAGGGCGGCTCTTTGTGTATGAGGCTTAACTAGGAAGTGCCAATACGTTTCCATGTTTAAACTATTAATCTCGGCGATTAATATTCCTCTGCCTTCTAACTCAGGATAACATGTTTGCTCCAATGCATTTGTTGTTGTAATTTTTCCTGGTGTACACTGGGAAATCATATTTGCTAAGTAGAGAGTGTTGTTAACTAGATCAACTAAATTGCTAGAAGTTAATCTACATCTTGAAGCTGCTCTCTCTGCCTTATAACACCTGAGTGTGCCATTCTTGTGAAAAGTATATCTTTATGAACTCAAGTATCATGGGAAATTGGATGCTTTTCCGAATTCGAATCTTTGCCATTCAAGATGTGCAGTAATAGCCTCATCGGCTTGATTCAAGTCATCCCTAGCTTTCTCTACCTGCTCATTTATGGATGTAGTTAATTCGCAGAGTGGCTCCGCTTGAGCGATTTGTTGACACAAGAGTTTAATTTGCGATATTAGCGCATTGTTTATCAATGTTGCTTCTTTCCTGAACTCTGTTACCTGCGAATCTCCTTTTATCTTTTCTAGCTGCGATGTTATTTGAGCGATTTGCTCATCCTTGGTTTTCGCCATTTGCTCGTTCGCTGCTTTCAACTTTTCCAACGCCTCCCTCAATTCGTTCTGTTTCTGGATCGCAGCCTGGTCAATCCTTTGCTTCTTTGCTTCCAATTGCTGAGCCAATTGATTATTTAGTTGCTGTTGTGCCAATAGCTGCTCGTCTGCCTGCGTTGTCCTCTGTTGTTGTGCCGCTAACTACTCCTCCGCTTGCATTACCCTCTGCTTTATTTCGGCCAATTCTGTCTGTAATGTGGATATTTCTTGGTCTTTGTTCTTCAATAAGAGGCTTACCTCCGATGCCTTGTCAATTGTTGCTGCTGAATAGGCTCCAGCATACTGTGATAATTTAGTTAGATCATCGGAGGGATCCAGTTTCTCTTTCCATACTACATTACCCGTGACCGTTTGTTCTGGAAAGATAGAAGGTTGATCAAGCCTTCTTCTTTTCCTTGATCGCTTTACCACTGCTCTATGCCTCGGGCTGTAGAAGACATCCAATGGAGGAATATCTTCTACTTGTAAAATGATTTGATCACTGGGATCTTTCGGAATTATCTCAATATCTTTAGATTTAGGTGGGCCGCTGGTTCCACTTAGAACCTGAGATGAAGTGTCATCTTGCATATCGCTGGTCTTAGGAGTGTCTGTACTTTTTGAGCCTTTTCCTCCACTGATGATAGAATCAAACTTCTGCCATTCCTGGAGCAATTGGGGTCTGTGGTAGTATCCACATTGGTATCAGTGGTGGTCTGTTTAGTTTGAGACTCCTTCTGCAATTGTTCCTGCTTTTTCTTCTGTTGTTCCTCCTGTTCCCTTCGCTGTTTATCCTCCTGCTCTTTCTTTAACCGCTCTTCTTGTTCCTTCTTCTGCTTTTCTTCTTGGTCTTTCCTCTGTTGTTCCTCCTGCTCGCTATTATGATCTTTTGTTGTAGCAGGAGGTTCCTTTGTCTGTTGTTGACCAGGCTCGCTTGACGATGTCACTGGGGTTAGCGCTAATAAATCTAGAGGCAGAGTTTGCAACCTCTGCTCTCTAAGTTTATTAAACTCAGTTAACCCTTCATCATTGTATCTCATCTTGGCGAGTTCTTTGGCTTGACCTATTGTTTCACTTGAAGAGAACATGTCATCGAACATATCTTCTTGATGTTCAAACGTTGTTAATTTGGCATGTTCCAATGCGGCATAGGCACTTCGTTTTGGGTCAAATGCTCTATTTGGGATTGTAGCCAGAGCTAAGGATTGAATCCTTGTGGCTTCTTTTTCTGCATGTTTGAGATCATGCAGGGTAAAGACACCACATCTGAAGGGAAAAGTAGGCCAGCCTCTTTTCTTTTCCTTTTTGAGAGTCTGTGTGGTACTCTCAGCTATAATCTGATATGCAATTTCCCTTGCTAGCAATTTATCAGGAACATATAAGGGGAGGACATGAGGATCAGCTTGGCTGCCGAAGACTTTAATATAGGTAAAATGCTCTTCTCCAAACCAACTAGACACTGCTGGAAAATCAAAGGAGGCTAGGTAGGAAATCCTTGAAATGGGTTTATCAAAAATTGAATAATAAATGGGAACCATGAAGCCATTACATATTTGATACAAGTGGTTTTTATAGGATGACTTCCACAACTTGCGGTGATAAATATGAATGGGCGAGGGGTCCTGTGCAGTCCACCTCCAACCAAGAATAGGGAATTCGGAATTGAAACATAAGGTATCTAGGATGTATGCACTATAGTAGAATGGGGGAATTTTCCTTTCAGTGACTATAGTTTTATTCCTAAAGTCACGAACAGCTACTGCTAGCTTATCCGAAAGGATAGTAGCCCAATCCATGATTATGCTGTTCACTGTTGCCTCCATGAGAGGAACCATTTCAATGGTAAAAATAGCAGAGTCGTGTAAACCCCATAATCTACACATCATTATACCCGCATAGCAATAAGGAGAAGCCAAAGAATCGACCGAGTACTTACCGGAAGATTCGTGCTTGTGTTTGTTCGGATTTTGCCTCCAATCCTTGATAGGTTCAGACTCAATCTCATTTTCGCTCGCAAACTTCTCCAGGAAGGCGCTGTTGTATATCTTCTCAGGCTCGGGCAAATGATACATTTGCCTCAAGTCTTCTGCCTTGAACGATCCGAAGATCCTCCCATCTCTTGTGCTAAAAGTTCTGTACATGATGGGGATTTCTTCAATCGCCCATCGCACAACGTCTGTATATGGGAGAATTTGCTCCCTGGCTGCTATCCTGTGAAGGAAAGAATCAGCCAAATCCTTGAGAGTGCAGTCTGACTTTCGTAATGAATCCGCGGTAGCCTCTGCTACTGTCTGCTTTGGTTTCTCGGCCTCAATTAAGTCGTAAGTGCCTTGCCAAGTCACTCTGGTGAGGCCTGCGCATATTGTATCAGATATTAGGCCTTTCTTGCTGTTTGCAGCGGCTTGTCCTGCGACTGGTGGATTGGAAGCACCCGCGGTCTTCTTAGACTTCTTACCCATCATGCCCGAACTCCTGTCTATGAATGAATTCTGCACAGAGAGGCAATTTGGCGTAACACAGAGAGATAGCGATAAAACTTGCAATTGATAGCAAATGAATAGATGCGCAGAAATATATTCAGCTTTTAAAACGGGCGCGGAGATAATCTATGGAAAGATTTTAAGACATGAATCCATTAAATGGCCGTATAAAACCTGCCACCTTATAAATGCCCATTATATCATTATTTGGTCGAGAATTCTCTTTAAGCATGCAATGGACGTATTGGCGGCTGAGCGGGAGTGATTATGCCTTAAATATGAGTGAGTTGAGCTTTCCAATCACTTTAACGACTTTGTATTGAAAACCGTGCCTTATCGCATCGCATCGGGGGATATAACAAGTCTGCCTTAACAATGTGCATCGAATATCGCCGATTGCCGATTGCGATATCGCATCGGCGAAAGGCTTATGTGTATTGAGACCCAAACAATAGGAACCCGCCGATCGCCGATCGCCGATAGCTCATCACATCGGGGGTATTGATATGGGGCGCTTTTGGTTGTGCATTGGATATCGCCGATCGCCGATCACCGAATGTGATATCGCATCGGCGGAAAGCCTTGTGCCATTTTAAATGTCCCTCATGTCATTGCGATATGCGATCTTGCGATCGCTTTATCGCAATGACCGAGATTTGCTTTGTTTCTTTTAAATGGGTATTGTTTTAAAAAGGGTTTTTTATAAAGCGCTCGTTTGATTATCGGACCTTTTGTTAAGTAAAAGTATTGATATCAACTTTATTCTAAAGGGACCCATTTCACATTTTAATGTTTCATGAATAAAAATAATATGAAATGGGGGGTTGTTTGTAGAGCACAACAGTATGCAAGCCCAAAGGTACTGAAAGTGTCTTTCTAAGTCAACTTCTTGGATAATGAGCTGATGTCGACAAGAAGCGACTCGTCACGGGAGGGCCTTGATGTATCCCCCATCAACGACATGAAACAAGTGTAATAATTTTGAAGACAAAATTTGAATGACAACACAAGGTTCAGGAATGGTGGTCATGAAAATGAAGGTTTATGAGTATTGCAAAGGATGGAGTTTACTGAATGACTTCTCTTGAACATGTCGGAGACACTGAATGAATTGGCAACTTTGACCCAAAACCAAAGTGAGGGATGGTGTGATAGACCATAGGTATGATAACTATCAAGCAGATAACCCAACCCAAATAGTCATGAGATGAAGTGAAAGTGTCATGTTGAAGAGCGACTTGCTACCATAAGTGATTTATCCCTTTTCCCATTTTCCCCGGTCATTATTGACCAGTACCTCTTTAATTTGTTTAAGAAGCTCGAGGAGGATAACATATGCTCGTAATATAATTCCACCCTTCGGGTGAATCCATCACTATGTGATATTTTAATGAGCCTAGCGAAGGTGAAACTCGATCTTGTAATGATGGACAAGTTTGTCGCTATTTGATGTTTTAACGAGTTTAACGACAATGAGAACTCGGTCCTTTTCATGTTTAGAGAGTTTGAAAAGGGACAAAAAGAAAATTCCACAAGTTCTTTTTCGTAAATTTGTCTCTCAAGTCTGAAAAAGCGTAAATTTAATACAAGAGATAACCTATTGACCATGTTCGATCAAAATATTCCTTTTTTGTAAATAATCTATCTTAATCTAGAAAAGGGTTCAACTTATATTGATTAGATGTCATTTCCAATCCGTTTACGAGTTGAAAAGGACAAGCGCTCAACAAATCTTTTCATGTTTCAAGAGTCTGAAAAGAGCTTAAAGAGGACTCGACTTAGAGGAACGAGTGGTGTCTAGGATAGAAACTGGTTCAGGTGATGTTGAAATCTAAAAACATGTTGATTTATGTGAAGAGGTTGGCTAATAAGACCACTCATTGGAACTATTCCTCAAAAAGGGTAAAACAACCAAGTGAAAGCTTATGATCGTCCAAGCAGATAGTGACGATGGAAGGAGAAAAACCAAGGCTCATCTAATGGAAGAGGCTGATAGAATGGTAATCACGAGGGTCAAAATGGAGATGGGTTCATTTTTACACAAGCTTGAACCATAGGGAACTATGCTTGGATTCAGTTTCATGTTTAGATAGTCTTGAAATGAAAAACTACGCTTGGATTTAGTTTCATTTTTACACAAGATGGAAACAAAAAACTATGCTTGATATTGGTTTACATGCCCCCAACATGATGACTTGATTCTAGGTACATGCCCCCAAAGTTTCATTACATTCACCTAAGTAGACTACTCGTGGCTATCAGGTGGATGAAATGAAGGTTCATTTATGAGATCAAGTGAAAGACTCAACTGGAATTTTACGAGATCTAATCAAAGACTCGAATTGGACCTTTGTTCCAAGGGATATTGTTTCATTTTTTCATGAGCCTGACACAATTCAAGGAATTCTGCTTAGATTCCTTGTTTCATTTTTTAATGAGATTGACACAAGACAAGGAACTATGCTCTTGGACCTGTTTCATTTTTTAATGAGGTTGACATAGTAAAAGAACTATCCTCATATTCCTTGTTTCATTTTTTAACGATCTTGACACAAGACAAGGAAATATGCTCATATTCCTTGTTTCATTTTTTAACGAGCTTGACGCAAGACAAGGAACTATGCTCATGTTTCTTGTTTCATTTTTTAACGAGCTTGACACAAGACAAGGAACTATGCTCATGATTCCTTGATCACGATCCATAAGAGGTCATGACTTCCAAGAGGTTCTCATTAGATGGGAGAAAAATGCTCTGGAAAGGATATGTAGTAAGGAATCCATTAGAGATATCTGGTTCCAATGCCCCCAGTACATAATGAACAACATCACGGAATTGATCGTTAGTTAATATTGGCATGGAACAAGTTGCCACATAATTGACCCGTGGTGGGGAAGATACCATTGGGGAAAAAGGACCATTTAGGGAAGATGGTTGACAGGAAGCCATATTTGGACCGGGAAATGAAAGTTGGTCAACGATGACAATTCTGCCTTCATGCTGGAAACACATCACTCAAAACAGTGTTGAAACAATAGCTCCCATGTCATAAACATAGTTGTGCCTAATAAGTAAATTGTAGTCTAAAGGGCTTGAGGCTACCATCACATTGAGATAAACAATTTTTCCTCCCAAATTAATAGGCAACTGAGGAAGGATCCCTAATGGTTGATTGGTTCCTCTGTTAAAAGCCAGTAGATTCTAGGTAATAGGCACAAGTGGCAACGAATCGAGTGCTTGCCAAGTAGTGGAGGAAAGGATACTGACTGATGCACCTTCATCTATAATAGTGCTAGGTACAACCATATTACAAACCTATACTATGATCCGGAAAGGTACATAAGAAGGAAGACGACATCCTGACAGTCGATTCCAATCAAAGGATGTGACTAGACTACTTGGAGGGGGTACTGTAAGAACGAGAGAATTACCCCCTTGAGTTATGCGAATGTGAGGATTTTCCTCCTGTCTTGATGGAACATGAGGGTTTCCTCCAAGCTCATTGGAATATAAAGAAACAAAAAGAACCTGAGTGGTATCATACTCACTCTCTACAGGAAAGGTACGATTAAATGAAGGCGAAATCAAGTCAAATGTTTTCTCGATTTGTGATTGGTTGGTTATAGACTCATGGGATCCACATTCAGAGAGAGTGGGTTTGACCGAAGTTTGATTTGGGTCAATCACTTAATCAACTAGTGAAGGATTAATGAAGATTCTCCTACAACCAGATGGAAGTCGTTGCGGAGAGGCAGGACGGTTATCCAACACTTTTTGGGCTTCATCCAGATAGGGACAAAGGTGAATGGGGTGATTCCCTTCACATTACCTATATGGAAACTTAACTTTACCCTTCTTTCCATGAGCTTTACTACCACTAGTTGATGGTTTGTCACTAGCATGATCTCCATATGTTGATGACACAGGATGATGTGAACAAGAAGACCATTCTTCTAAGATCTGAGGAATACCAAAATAATTTCGAAGAAGATGGTCTCCCGTACAAAGTTTGCAAGGATATCGAAGTTTGTGAGGCTTATTGGATGGTTTCTCATTAGAAGTTTCATTCGAAGTAATGATTGCTTGGTTGTCCCCCTGCTCAATTTTCTTCTTCTTCTTCTTCTTCTTCCCTTTCTTATTCTTCTTATCCACTTGGTTACTAGTTAATACTTTCAGTAGGTGAAGAGGAAGAAGGGGAGGAAGAAACAACCGATGAAGAAGGTAAAGGGTCAACTTTAGGATCAACTAGAGGTTGATTTTTTCCAGGTGGAGGAGTACTCAATTGTGGAGAAATCACAACATTTTGAATCAAGGAGGTTGAAAACAACCATAATGGCAAGCCAATGGTAAATCCCGGAAGGGATAATGTAGCCATGTGTTAGCACCTAAATCTGCTTTAGGCTGAAGGAAGGCAAAATTCAGGGCAACCATAAACCATGCTCAGTTTGGTAGCTAGCCCTACCAGAACAGGAGAGGGCTCTCTCCGAGTCACACTCAATGTATAAGTAAATGAAATGGCCTAAGATGACTTACAATGAACTATTTGTCTTAGGCTAGTAAATGGAAATGAAAACAAGGAGTGATTTTTATGAATGACTGTATTTCTAGGATGTTATGGGACCACCAGACCTCAATGAATAGAGAACTTAAAATGAAGGCACAAATTATTTCGTGAGGCAAGGTAGGCTGAAAGCATAGCAATTTAGTTTTAAAATGTGGCAGGATGGAAAGATTGATTAAGAAGTTGAAAAGGGCATGGTCGACATGAATCCTTTTCAAATAGAAGAATGAACACTGTATATGAAATTTTCCCACAGGTAGAGCAATAGAATTGAATTCGACCTGATCTCACTCGAAAAATTTCACCAGAAATGGATACGAAATGAAACTATGGAACATAACAAAGAAATGGAGAGAATGATTAAGAAGTTGAAAAGGGCATGGGTGACATGAATCCTTTTCAAATAGAAGAATGAACACTGTATATGAAATTTCCCCACAAGTAGAGTAATAGAATTGAATTCTACCTGATCTCACTCGAAAAATTTCACCAGAAATAAAGGCGAAATGGAATACAAAACATAACAAGGTACATATGAAACATAAGAGAAACACTTGCTATACTCACAACCACAGGAATCTCATGAAATAGAGCCACTACCTTTCATTAATTCTCTATAACAATATACAATGCAGAAACAAAGTTTCTTTCCCACAGTCTCCCAGAAGTTACAAGCCAACCCCCTTTGCAAATAGCTTGCATACAATATATAGAATGTGTGAGGAAGAGATAGAATGCCCAGGGGTTGGGAAGTTACTCAAATCATTTCAAAATGGAGATGGAGAGCCAACCATCAGCTACAGGTGTAGCACTGCAAATATGACATTTAGCTTTGGGGTGACCGTTTGCCTTCCTTCGCCACTTGGATAGAAGCCAATCAGGAGAAAAAAACATTTTAAATGCCACCTTTGGTGCCAAAAAACCAAAGTGTAGATGAGCGGGCCCACTTGGAGAAGTCACGAACCAAAATTTCGCGAAACAGGAGCAAATTAGCAATTTTTCCTCTGTGCGCCGCGCGCTTTTCTCTGTGCGTCGCGCTACTTTGGGACCTGTTTTGGGGCACTTGTAGGTGTACAAAATGTGCCCAGATGGGCTTGTTGGAAATATTGGCCTATCTACTTTCTAACCCCACTAGAATTTCTGAATTTGAAGCTCATTTTCCCCTCCAAATCTTCAGTCTCCCAAGACTGCTTTCTATGTGTCCAAAAGGTGGCAGAAAGGCCATTTTTGGGTGTTTTTTGACCTTTAGGAAACCAAAAACTTATCAAAATTTCTAGCCCGGACACCAGTAGATGTATTTTTTGATGCTGAATCCAATTGCAAACTTTTTCTCGATCGGAGTGCTAGAATTTTAGCACTGCGCATGGTGCGCGACGCACAGGGAGGAATTTCCTGTTTTTTGCCCAAAAATTTGTCATGTGACCCAAAATGCCTGAAAAATGATCCAAATTTCTTGTCCGGGAACCAGTGGTCATGATTTTTCATACTGAATCCAAAACTACAAGCCATTCCTCATTTGGAGCTCTAAATTTTTAGCGTCGCGCAGGTGCGCGGCGCACAGGGAAGTGGCGCGGTGCATTGGGCTTGAGGCGTGGCGCATATAGCCTGTGTGTAGCTGTTTTTGCAGGAGACTTTTGGAGGCCTTCCCGATGTCCAAATTGAGCATAGGATAGCTCGTTGGAAAGGTATTTGAGTCTACTTTCAAACCCAACTATAATTTTTCAATTTGGAGTTAATTATCTCTGTCAAAAATCAAATCTCCCGAGACTGGTCAAAATGTGCCAAATGAGGCTGCCTAAAGGCAAAGTGCTGTTACATTCAACTTGTGAATGTCTTCCACAACTCCAAATTTAGCTCATGATAGCTCATTGGAAAGATATTTGTGCCTAGTTATCATTTTACTCATCAAGCAAGTCATTTGGCCAACTTAGCTAGGAGAAATTTTGACGTTCCAGAGGTCACTTCAGAGGTGCATCAATTCTCCCGGCTAACTGTATTTTTGACATTTCTCCAAAACCATGACACCTTTGTAAAAAGTGAAGGATGCTTTTCTTCCTTGGCATGTTTTTTACAAAAAAATCTCTTAGTTTTCCCAAATTCATCTTTGATTGCTCATAAACATCATTTGAGTGAAACCTATCTCGATGTGTGGGGCAAATGAACAAGGTGTAAAATGACCCAGTGGAACTTTGACATGATGATGAAAACCCTTTGAAGGATGGTAGACTCAGCTGAATAGTGACATATAATGTTATTTGGACAACTTTGACAAGGGTAAAATCAAACCCCAGACCTCATGCCTAGTGACCAAATTTTACTTGAAGACTCACTGAAATGATAAAATTTGACCTTGACACCTTAAAATCACTTGTGTGAGAGCATGTTTGATCACTGGAGGAAGGCTGCAAAGACTGACTCTAACACCATGTATGGAGTACCAATATTTTCGGAACGAGGAAAAGGAATAGGATTGCCATCAAAAGCAATTCCTTAATTGGGGGACTCTGTAGTTTTTTCCATATATCTCAACCTAAGATCAACTAAGGAGTGACATGGAGGATGTTATCTGCGGTCAATTAATTTTATTTTAATCGAAATAACATAATAAAACGAAAGAGAGATAATCTAGGAAAAAGGATTACCAAGTAACTGTGAACTGCAATATACTGCCTCAATAAAACAAGGACTTAACATATGTGCAGGAAATCTACCTTAATGCTGTTTTCGGTGTATCACAGTATACAAGGTGACCGACTCAGTTACCTAAGGATGGATAGCAACCTAATGTAGTCCTCCCATATATACCCGAAAGTACATGGAGGCCCAATCCGTTTTAGTGCTTTCTAATGCGAAACTGCACAGTGAGAGCATTCCTTTATACTTTTCGTACTATATCACCACCCTATATACTTGAAGGTACGTGGACGAGCTACGATATACTTACATACGTGGAATGAGGTATCAAACTTGGAATGTATCGCAGACAATTAACGATAGCTGCTATGTTTTATGATGCTGGAACAGGTCTCTAGCCTAGAACCTCTAAATGTTATTCGTTAGGTGACAATGCTCCATTAGGTTAATTGAGATAACTTTTAAGTTGATCCTGATTAAGAATTTGTTTTTCAAGTTCATTGCATGATGTCTTTGAAATCCCTAGAATGCAACTATGATGAGAAACATTCTTTTCATTTGGTTTTGAACAATGAAAACCTTAACTACAAGGGATAGAGAAATCAAAATGTTTAATCAAAGAGCAAAGAACACATCTAATGCAATTTCCCTATACTATTCCTACAAGCATACACAAACCTCTAATTGCATAATGCAAGTTTTTCTTTTCAATTCCCTTAATGTTTAGATGAACAAAAGGAAACTAAATGCGCATACAATCAATCAATCTTTATGCAAGAAATGAAGACTTTACGACAATTCTTTTTTGAAAGAAATCAAGACGTTACGACACTTCCTTTTTCAGAAAAGATTAATCGAAAATAAGATAACTTTGACAATAAATTGATAATGATAAAGAAATCATTTAAGAAAAACTAAACAATCAAGGCCAAATTAGGGATAGGAAGAGAAATACAAAATGATTTCAAAACCACAAGCATCAACGATCTTTCAGCAAACAACAAGAGAAGCAACTTTGGAAAAATCAAAACAAAGGTGGGTTTTTTAGCCTAAGAGGAATTAGCGCAAGCTAGAGAGGGAGACAGTGCACTACAATGCACTGTCTATAATTCAGGGGCTGCTCTGCAGTGCACCGTGTCAAGATAAACATTGCGCTGGTGCTAGAGAGTCAATTCAAGGGACATTTAAGCACAATTTTTGACTAAAAACACTTCAATAAGACTGAAATAAGATCAATAAAGCTTAACAAAGTCTACTAAGGTGTGATATGATGAGGATAAGCCACCAAAAATGATAGTCACATTCCGTCCCCAGTATGGTCGCCAATTTGTTACATGGAATTTGCATCTACAGATAAACACATCTTCCCTAGGTGGGTGACTACACCTAGAACAACAGAATGAAAGTAGTTTAACTTTTTCTTACAGAAGATAGATGATATGGAGGAACTTACTTGTTACCTTTCACTTCCTAAATCTCTTTTGTTGCTCCCACTTGAATTAAATCCGCTCAAAAGGTACCTGCATCAAGAGAAAGAAAAACAAGAAACAATTAAAGCATACATGAACTATCAACTATAAAACAATGTAATCAAATACATTGAAACACATATTCATCACAAATATGAAAAATCATATGAGAAAAGGAATAAGCTCTTTATTAATGTAGAAGGAAGAGTATCCCCCAATACAGTTCGATCCTGTGCCACTCCTCCACCTTTAGTTCAACCCTCGCTGTTGGGCATGGGATCCCTCGCAGCATGTTTTTGGGGTTCAAAGCCCAAGTTTTGGTCAATTATATTGTAAGACTCCACGAATTGCGAGCATGGAGTGCAAAGCCTAGAATGAGTCCTAGGGCTGTCTGTCCTAAAATATTGTAATTTATTGTAAAGTTGTGTTGGCCTACCCATGGTCCGTGGACCATGGGATTGTATAAATAGAGCGAGGCTCTAAGTGTAAAGATAGGTAATGACTCCTTCGAGCTTAGAGTTGGACCTGAAGTGTACCGGGTCGTAGTGCTAGTAAGAGGCTCTGTAGCTGAGTGTGCAGAGGCCTAGTAGAGTCCTATAGCTGAGTGCGCGAACCCCTGCAGCTGAGTGCATAGGGAAGGATCGAATCTGTAATTGGGATTGAAAGCTAATAAAGAAGAAGTTTACTATGTGGATCTGTTCTTGAATCAATATTTTGTGGTTATGAATTACTTTCACTCTGTCTACTTACTACACGCAATTGGATAAATACTTGTATGAATGCTTATATATGAAAATAATCTAAGTAATCAAGCTAACAATGCATAATTAGGGAAGACTTGGGTAAATAACATGAGTCACGCTGTCGCTAGAACTGTGCGAAGACAGTATCGCAGGGTGCGGGGTGCCCGTTGGTGTGCGTAGCACGGTAAGTGTGAAGGTTGGATTGCATACCATTTCCATCATATCAGACATCTCCAGGGTGTGGAAACCTAGTTCTAGCACCCTCCCATATTACTTCGGGTGAGACCTTAGTTCGCGCTTTGCGGATTATTTCCAAAAGGGCCAGTACTACCAGGATTTTCTTAGCTAAATCACTTTTGAACCTGGGTCAGACCCCACCAAGCCAACACTCGCCACAGCAAAATCTCAACATTACAGTAACATAACATTGCTTTACATAAAATCAATCCTCAAACCAAGGTGAATTGAATTCTCACACAGGTGGTGCGACCACTTGACTAACCATAAGGAGCACAGTCTCAACTCTCTAAGCAGTTGAAAGAGAGCGCGGGACTATAAAAGAGTCTGTGTGGGAGCTGCGTGATAAGGAGGTTGCACACAGGATCCACATGTCACAGGGGTCGCACCCGCGCATAGGGGCTGCGCTGCCGCTCAGGTAGGCTGGGAAGTGACCATTGGTGTCACTGTTCATGATAATACAAAGAGGAGAGGGTGGCGGGAAATTAAGACACAAATTAAGAGCTAGATTTGGGACGATCTACAACCAAGAATTGATTAATGACTTAGAAATTGGGGGAATGGTCAAATTCAAATTCGAAGGATGCTATAAGACTACCAAGGCTAGCCATGAGACAAAACTTGTTCGTTTGAGATTTAAGTTGTTACAAAGAGCACAGAGTGTTGAGCGGCAAGTGGTGTTTAAGCCCCCAAAGTAGTGAACAACTACAAAAAGTTTGAACAAGATAACAACTACCAGGAGAGGTGTGGATTTTGTAGAAAATACTGCCGAGGAAGCCACGCAGAGCCCTACGACATAGGTGGGGGATGCGTTGGAGATTCTGAAATCACCTTGGACGCCGATGCCAAAGAAGGACAAGCATATAGCGACACTAGTCCACATGTCCCCATGAAATCTGCGGTTTGGCAAACTTTCCATGGAAGAAAAGGGCAAGGCTGTCAACCTTGAGACAGACGATGAGGAGGAGGACTTACAGGCCCTCGTAGATGAGATAGAGGTGGATGAAGAGATGATAGAAGACATCCAGCTGGTACGCGTTGTAGCACAACTGCCTGAGTACATTCCTCCACGGAGAGAGAAAGTTAAAGTACCCAAGGATTTGGATGCCACTAAGAGCGCACTCCAAACCCCACTCCTCCCAGATGGAATTCAGTTCGAAGGCTTGACCCTGGGTTGAGTGCCCACAATGAAATTTGAAGACTAGGAGCTCACAGATAGCGAAAAGTTCCCACATTTACGAATTGAGAACCTCATGAAACAAAGCAAGGAGGGGTTTGTTACGGCTCTAAAACCATAGAAATGGCTGTGTGATGTGGAGAAGGCCAGGCTGCTCCACCTACTATGGATTCTGCATTTTCACCGAGCACCAATTACGATCTTTGTCATCAGGAAACTGATTTTCCTGGTACACGATGGGTACTTGTAGCTGGAGGAGCCCATTCCCATCACGGCAGATCTTATCCATAGGATTTCTCGGCTTCTCTGTAAGGGAAAGGACCCCGCGGAGATAGCTAGCAAAAGCAGAGATTTGGCGCTCGCAGAGGTCATGAAAAAGAATTTTAAATTGGAAAAGAAGAAGAGAGGCTATGTAATCAGTAGCATTAAAGACAAAGGGGTGTGCGTAGCCACCCAACAGCTGGCTAGAAAGGTGATGAGAAAAGGCTGTGGTGACGAGGTACCAGCGCCTGTGATTGCGTTAGCTGAACAGTGCGCAGAGGGGGTCCAGTTCAACTGGGCTGGGTTCCTCTGTGAGGAGATTTTGACCAATTGTAAGGAAGCTCAAGAGCAGGGCAAGACCTTCAACTACGTGTGGTTTCTCTTGTCCATCTTATTGGTGATAGGGGAACTTCCTGAGGATACTCAGTTTCCTCATATTGAATAGGACTTGCCAGAGGCTGCCAAATATGCGTCGCTCTGGGCTATTAAGGACACCACGTGGATCCGCGAGACTAAGATCTTCTGGGTACTCATGGAGGCAAGCGTCTAGATGTGGATTAATAGAAGGTCATGCCTAAACCCCATAGTGTACAATAGTTTGCGGAGTTTTGCAGACTTCAAGGTGGATATGCACAATGTGTATATTAAGGCGCATAAGGATCTGGCACAAAACTGTACCAAACTTCCTTTCATCATGATTGATGATACCATTTTTGTTATGCTTGACTCATGACCTCTCAAGTGGCGCACCCTGGATCTGGCAGAGCACAACAAGACAATGGTACAAAAACAGAAGTATGCCACCAAGCTGCTGGCTTAGCAGAAGCGCACTGAGCAGTTGGCCGCGAAGGTAAGGGCTTCCCGTGAGGTAGTGAAGGCAGCCGAAAAAGTAATAGCAACACAGTCAACATGGGTCATCATGACACGAGAGGAAGGAGGGCTAGACTTGACCATGGGATAGGGAACAGAGGACACATCGGAAGGTGCAGAACCAGGCATGATATCTACACAATTGGAATGCCCCCACGGTAAGCAATGAGTAGGCTGACGAAAGAAGACCAAGGCTTCTAAATTGGACAACAAACCCATTACACTGACAGAGGGTGAACTCTATGACATTGGCGACAAAATTCACGAGGTCACGAGGGAAGTGCTCCATGAAGCGATGACAGAGTAGTAGAATTTGTTGGGGGCCCTCAGGGTGCCGCTGCAGGAACTTTAGGTGTGGCCCCCACAGGAGGGAATGGTAGCCTCCTATGGTGTCGTCGGTACATCAGCAGTGGAGTAGTTGCTGCATGCCAAAATGGCCAACACCATCGTGCTGCCGGAAGGAGCACTAACAATGGAAAGCACGGAGGACAGAGCCGCAGTGGGCAGGATCAAGGGACTTGACCTAAACTTGGCTGCCCTTCCGTGGGATACATTATATCAGCTACAGGACGGAGCGACAACAGAACTCCGAGCTAGGGAAGTATGAACAGTACAAATGCTTAGTGAACAGAGAATCAACATCGAGCAGCTTAGTCTACAATGTGATGAAGTGCTGGCACAAAATCAACCACTGGAGCAAATGGTAGAGGAAGCATGTCCCCGCGTTCCAGAGCTAGAAATTGCGACAGACCTACCAATGGGAGTGCGAATTCACAAATTGGCTAGTGGATTCCGCAAGGAAAAGGAGGAAGCAACGAGGATATAGTTGGACCTCAACCTTCAGATTGTCGAACTGCAATTAATGGCGCAATCATCCATGCCCCCAGAAGTTAGGGAACAATGCACTGTCGTTATCCAAAAAGGGCTGGAGGAAATAGGACAGGCAGTACATAACTGCACTACTATGTTGGAAGAATCCTTCGTGGTCCTCACTTCCTTACAGGAGGACCCCACCATACAGTGCCTGGAAATAGAAGCATGGGAGCTTTAAGTGTAGTATGACAGTGTGCACAGAATGACACAGATAGTTGTCCTGACCCAACGGCTAGCAAAGCTACAGTAGGTGAAGGCGTTGAACGAACAGGTGGATGTCACGCGGCAGAAAGAGGCAGTCCTTAAAGTGCGCATCCAACCTTGGATTGATGAGGCCTTCCTCATCATTTCCGACATCAAAGGAAAGCTCACACTGATGAAGGTGATGCATGCCTTACGATAGGGCTTTTCCCCTAACAGCGAGCATTCGATCGAAAGAGTAGAACAGGTCCAACAAATGACAAAACAGTGCATTGCGGACCTTCGTGAAGCATAGGCATAGTTGGAGGGGATTTGTGCCAAGACTGCCGCACTAGCAGAGTGATTCAAGACGAGTCACGATGATTGTGTTGGGGGCCTGTTGGGAATGGGATTCCCTGCAGCATGTTTTTGGGGCTCAATGCCCAAGTTTTGGTCAATTATATTGTAAGACTCCATGAATTGCGGGCGTGGAGCAAGAAGCCTAGGATGAGTCATAGGGCTATCTGCCCTAAGATATTGTAATTTAATGTAAAGTTGTGTCAGCCTACCCATGGTCCGTGGACCATGGGATTGTATAAATAGAGCGAGGCTCTAAGTGTAAAGATAGGTAATGATAGATAGAATAACGAAGGCATAGTTCGAGCTTAGAGTTGGATTTGAAGTGTACTAGGTCGTAGTGGTAGTAAGAGGCTCTGCAGCTGAGTGCACAAAGGCCTAGTAGTGTTCGAAGTTGAGTGCATGGACCCCTGCAGCTGAGTCTGTAGGGCGGGATAGAGTTTGCAATTTGGATTGAGAGCTAATAAAGAAGAAGTTTACTCTGTGCATCGATTCTTAAATCAATATTTTTTGGTTATGAATTACTTTTACTTTGTCTATTTACTGCGTGCAATTGGATAAATACTTGTATGAATGCTTATATATGAAAATAATCTAAGTAATCAAGCTAACAATGCATAATTAGGGAAGACTTGGGTAAATAACACAGGTCGCGCTGCGGCTAGAACTGCGCAATGACAATATTGTAGGGCGCGGGTCCCTGCTGGTGCGCGTAGCACTGTAAGTGCCAAGGTTGTACTGCGTACCATTTCCATCATATCAGAAATCCCTAGGGTGTGGAAATCTTGTTCTAACACCCTCCCATACTACTTCGGGTGAGACCTCAGCCCACGCTCCACGGTCTGTTGTTGAAAGGGCTAGTAGTACTGGGATTTGCTTAGCTAAATCACTTTTGAACCTGGGTTAGGACCCAATAAGCCAACACTCACCATGTCAAAATATCAACATTGCAGTAGCATAACATTGCTTTACTTAAACTCAATCCTCAAACCAACATAATTTCCTTACGAACTTAAGATTCTAGCCCCCTGATCACTATGATGAGTGCTCAATTTATAGGAAATGGAGGTGGTTTTGTCATAAATGAGGGTATTGAATGGCTTTCCAATCTTGGAGTTAGTTTCCATGGAGCAAGGGATGAGAGGAATGGATCCTTAGCCTATCCAATTTTGAGCTCATAGGAGGGGATAAGAGATGAGAACCTTCTAGAGTCATCTAGAATGAAGGAATATTCCCAGAACCCTATGCAAATTTCTATCTATCTTGCCCAGCGTAGGCTAAAGAGGGCCTAAGTGCACTGTATTGTAGGTCACAGTGGGTCTGCCTGCTTTGCAACACATTGTCTCAAGGCTTGGGGTGCACTGGTGTCTGAAGGGGGCATTTTAGGATGGCTTCAAGCCAGGAAACTTTCAGAGAAGGAAGCATTTAATGAGTTGGCTTGTCTAGGGCATGCAACAACTAAATTAGGGTTTGATAAGCCCTAATAATAATGATCTGAATGTTAGGGGTGATGTGCCCAAATAGACCTGTAATAGTCAAAATACAATTTTTAAAGATAAGTTCAAATTTGTATACTTATTTCCTTTTATTTTATGAGATAATTCTTTTTCTTCAAAATTTCATTTTTTATCCCTTAATGGAAAATTTCTTGGTTTGGTGACCAAAATTGACAATGCCATTCACTTGATTATAACTTAACTGAACAAGATGGCTCTTAATGAGACCCCTTGTCTTTTTATTAATACAATCTCAAGTCATTACCCTGTTTTGATATGCAATTTTGGTAATGTCAGCTAGTTATAACTTTATGATCATGGTAAGCCGACTCTTGATGAGACCTCTTATCCTTTAAGTTTTAAGTATATTTTAGAATTACTCTCTAAAAAATGAAAACTGAATAGATGGGGAGAATCATTTGCTCTTTAAGAGCTTTTGGATGACAATTATAGAGTTTAAAGATGATTTTCTGTAGAGAGACTTTGTTTTGTTATTGATACTTTTCATGACTGATGTAGAGGCAAGGTTCATTTCTAAAGTTAAGCTTCATCAAAAATCAAATAATTTTGACAGAGAACAAGGAATTTTAGAGCAACAGAAATTACCCTACATTTTATGTGTGAAAGTCATTTTCATAACAATCTTTACTTATACAAGCGAAAAGCCAAAAAGAAAAAAGAGACCATTATTTGTAAAGCCAAAAGTAAATGTTTTTCAACTTGTATTATTCTTTCTAGAAAAATAAAATAAAGGCAATAATATACAGCAAATAGAAGAGATCATCTTCTATGGAAAATATTTCTTTAAGATCCTCCCATTAACAAGTAGATATTCTCTCTTGCTTGATAAATCCTACAATAAAAAGGTTGATGGGCCTATTTGTTTCAAAATCTGAAATGGGCCAAGCCACATTTGTTGGAACTTGGTATGCTTACCTTTTTCCTCGTGGGCTTTATCCCATTTCAATACTAGGTCTCTAAGTTGAAAATATTTTGAACTTACAGAATTTGAATCAAAGGAAGCTTTGACTAACTGTTGACGACGTGCATGTGTGATTCTGGCCTTTTCCCTTTCCTCTTCAAGTTTAAGGATTTGTACTATCTAACATGAATAGAAGGGGAAGGAATTTCTTCAATGAACTAAACTAGGGCTAGAGAGGGAATAACTACATTTGTAAGTAGGACAACTTCTTTCCCATAAAGCAAATTAAAAGGAGAAGTGCCAATAGAGGCCTTCTGAGTTATTCGATTTGCCCATAGAGAAAATATTAAAGACTTATGCCAGTCCTTCTGATTTTGGTCAACAATGTGTTTAATAATCCTTATGGGATTTTGTTTGTAGATTCAGCTAACCCATTTCCCCGTGGATAATAGTTAGCAGAGTATTTAAGCTTAAAACCTCTTTTAATAGAAAATTTTGTCATAGCATTGCCTAAAAAATAAGATGCATTATCAAACATTAGGGCAGATGACAGACCAAATCTGGTAATGATAAATTGATTGACGAATTCAATGATGTTTTAAGAATTGACTACCTTGATTGGAATGGCTTCCACCCATTTTTTGAAGTAATCAGTTGCTGTAAGGATATATCTATGCTACTTAGAAGAATGAGGAATGGTCTCACCTATTATGTCCAATCCCCATTGCTCAAATGGTTGTTCAATATTGACTGGCTGTAATGGTAATGTAGGTTTTCTCTGTCTCCTAGCATTTTTTTGACAAACTTTACATCTCCTTACATAACTGTGTGTATCCTTGAATAATGTTGGCCAGTAATAGCTAGTGTGCAGGATTTTATGTGTGGTGGTATCTCCTCCAAAATGTCCACCAGCTGGTCCATCATGGAATTCTTGCAACACCTTTTCTGCCTCAGATTTTTCAAGATATATAAGTAAAACAGAATCATAATTTATTTGAAACAACACATCGTTGACGATTTGATATTGTTTAGCTTTTAGCCTCAAGGCCCATCTCTTCTTATAATTTAATTGCGTTGGGACATATCCATTTCTTAAGTAAAATATGATATCAACATAACTTGACTCAGTGTCGTTAAGGCTTGCCTCATAGACTTGTACATCATCATATGAGTCTTGTAGTGTTGATAAATCAGACGCTCCTGCTAACATCCTGCAAAAACCTTGACCTTTTACAATTTTTTCTGGTCTGATTTCAATGTCATATTCTTGTAAAGACCCAATTTGCTCTCTTCTCCAATACATCGCTTTGTATCAACAGATTTCTCATTGCTGAGAATGGCACTATTACTTTGGTGTGGGTTTTGAGGAGAAAATATTTAAATTGTTTTATTGATTTGAAAACAACAAAAGCTTGCTTTTCAACATCTGAGTAATTCAATTCGGCGCCCTGCAAATTGGAGCTAAAGAAAGAGATTGGGGCTTCAACTTTTCTTCATTGACTTGTGTCAGTATGGCTACATACAATTTCTTAGAATCGAAAGTATATAGAATGAAATGATATGAAAAATTAAGAGTCGCTAAAGAGGGAGCATTAATGATTTCTTGCTTAATTAAATCAAAATCTTCATGTTCTGCGTGTCCCCATTTAAAAAGAAAAGTTTTCTTTATCATAGATTGAAGAGGTAGAACAATTCGTGAGAAGTCAGGGACAAATCTTTTAACAAAATTTATCTGACCTAGGAAAGATTGCATTTATTTTTTTCTTATGAGGTAAAGGAATTTCAGAGATTTCTCTTATTCTATCAAGGTCAATGTGAATCCCTACTTTGGATACAATGAATCCAAGGAGTTTTCCTTCACTTAACGTGAAGAAATATTTCTGAGGATTAAGAGAAATTCCATACCTTTGACAACACTCAAAGATTTGTTTTAAATCCCTCAGATGAATACTGCGCTTTTTGGAATATACAACTATATCATCTAAGTAAATTACTACTGATTTGTTTACAAAACCCTTGAAGGCTATGTCCATGGCTCTTTGGAAAGTAGCACCAACATTAATTAGTCCAAATGGAATCTTCTGATAAGCATAAGTGCCCCGTTTTGTCCTGAACGTAGTTTTCAGTTGGTTATCTGGATGTACTAGGATCTAATTATAGCCTGAGAATCCATCCAGGAAAGACATTAGTTCTGAGCCTGCAACTGATTGCAATATATGTTCCATAGGAGGCAATGGAAAGTTGTCCTTTTGATATGCTTTGTTTAGATTACGAAAGTCTATACATATCCAAATATCATCGTTCTTCTTTCTGACTGGGACAAGATTAGAGACCCACCTGGAGTGTCTGATAGGGAAAATAATCTTGGCTTTCAACAGTTTGTTTAATTCAGACTTAATCTGATTTTCTAAATTAGGATGGATTTTTTTTTAATTTTCGCTGAACATGTTTTTCATCAGACGACATGGGGATAGTATGTTGAATAATAGAAATGTCATACATTTTAAGATATTCATAGTTTCATGCGAAGACATTCTTATATTTCTTCAACAAACGTATAAATGATGATTTCTCACTTGATGTAAGTCCAAGGCCTAGATTAATATTTTGTGGTTCCAGGTGAGTTCCAAGGTTAATCAATTCAAATCTCAGAGTTGAACTCTAAAGTTTTGAATTGGTGAGTCATTTAAATCTGTCCTTGAGGTCATATAAATATTCCAACTTAACCACAGACTTTGGTATAACATTATTGGCTGTTTCTTGCGTAAGTTGGTTGTCATGTCGGTCTTCGCCAACTATCTGGTCATCATAAGAGCCTTCTGATGTTAAAAAACTTATGATATCTGGATCGTTATTAAAGACTCTCCAGTGGGTGATATTGTCAGGAATAGAAGGCCTAAAAATTAATTCAATAGAAAAGCGATCAGGACTATAATCTCATGGTGGAATAAGATTAGAAGCCACATTAGCTAAGAGATCGACGCTTGCGTTTTGGAGTCTCGGAATAGGGGACATATTAAACGCTGTAAAGTGGGAAGTCAGGTGTTGGACTCACGATTGATAGTGTTTGAAATGTCCTAACAAATAATGTTAGTATTTCTTACCTACTTTATCACAATTTCTGAATCTCCAAACACTTGGAGGTGTTTGATATTAAGGCCAATGGCTTTATACAAACCTTGAATTAATGCCTCATATTCAGTAGTGTTGTTTGTGCAGTGAAATTCAAATCTGCATGCTAACATAGTCTTTTCCCCTTCTGGTCTAACTAATATGGATCTTGCTCCTGCTCCATCATTGGATTTAGATCCATCAAAAAATAATTTCCAAAATAAAGAGCTAACTATAGGTTTATCTACAAAATTTACATACTTAGAAGCATCTGTTTGAGAAAATTTTCAACTTGAGATACAACAGAGTTTTCCAAGAAAGGTGAAGTATAAGCATTAAAATTTCCTAGAAATGATTCTACTGAGTAGTTTCCAATGATATTGTTCCTATACGCAACTAGTTCATTTTCTCCTTCTCGCTCTGTGACTATGTACTTTTGATGTTTTTCGTGATCAACCCTTATTTAGTTTGGATTGCCATTATAGGGAAGCCACATGTGAGACCAGTCAGTTGCAAAATAGCCGTGAAGCTTTTCTGACCAGTCTCCACTAAGGATTAAGCCATAGAACTCGGGAATGTCAGCTACAAGAATTTCAATGACTTGGCAGACTTTGGGATTTGACAAAAGTTTAATGGTTACTTGATTAAGTTCCCCAATGACTTCGACTTGAGATTGATCTAATTGCATAATGCATACAACAGATTTTTGGGGTTGAACATTCAACTTTGCACAAAATGTTCTAAGTAAAATGTTAGATGAAGCTCCTGAATCAACTAAACAATTGTGTAAGCTCCTATTAAAAATTTCAAAAGTAAGGAGAAATGGAGGAGTATGGGATTTAGATCTTCCTCCAATCAGAGCTATGTCAGTTCGATCAATTTTGTTTAAAGAGGTGCTAGGGGGTCTTCCCATTTCCTTGGCAACTTGTGAGATCACAACAAGAGGAAGAGGTGAAGTAGGTACTGCTTTGAGTTCCTTAAGGAGTAGCTTCTGCTGATGTTTCAATTTACTAAGCTCATGAAAGTCGATGTTTGCCCTAGTATTTTTCATATCATAAATAATATGATATTCCATTTCATCAGATACTATCAGGGTTTTAGTTGAAGGTGAAGAGTTTAATTGAGAAGGAGTATTTTGAGTGGATTTTGGTGAAGATTTCTTAACCATTGTTTTTTCCTTGGGAGGTAGCATTGAAGCCTTCTACTTTGGATTTGTTTGCAGAAAATCAATAGGGTTTTTACTTCGGGTGGCAACACTCAGTGCTTCTTGCATTTCTTCGTTGGGAAGTATAAAATCCCACATTCCTTGTAACTCTGCCACTTCTTCGTCATCTGTTTTCTCTTCATTTGTTGAAACTTTATCTTCCTCTCCATCTGATTCAACATTTGATATAGCATTTGGAGGTTTAGGATCAGTAGGGGAATTCCTTTTAAATGGTCTAAAATATTTCTTAGAGGAAGTCTCTGCTACTTGATTTTTAATATCAACCATTTCATTAGACATGGTTTTGAAGACTTTCTGCAAACCTTCAAGATCAAAAGGATATTTTGGTGGTTTCTTCTTGGATTCATCCCTAAAAGCCACTTTCTTGGATTTTTGTTCTTCTAATGCTTTTTTCTTATCTACAACTAGAATGTGTTTTTCTACAGCTATTGCCTCTTTCATATTTTCTGCCAAAGTTGGTTTGGCAACTCTATTGACGAAAATAGTTGTGTTTGAAGGGAGAGCATAAATATACCACTCATTTTGGACCTCATAGCTGGGCTTAGATGCCGCTGGTATTTTATTCAATAATTTATTGAAGCAAGAGTTGAAGTCTTTTATTGGTTCATTAGGTTCAACTTTCAATTTAGAGAGATCATTGATTAAGGTAGCTATGGATCTATCATCTCCAAATTTACTTAAGAACTGCTCTTGAAAAGAATCCCAGCTATTACTAGAACCTGATGGTAATGAGAAGTACCATGATCCTACTGCTCCTTGCAAAGTATATGGAAATAATATTACAAATGCATCTTCTTCTACTACTTCGTTCAAGTTAATGGACAACATAAAATTGTTTATGTGTTCCTCAGTCAGTAGGCCACTTCTTTGGATCAGTTGGCAACGGATGTAAAGGTGCAACCATCCTAACAGTTCCTAGATTTTTCCATGGCTTTTGAGGAGGTTGAGCCATTGTTGGTATCAAAGAAGAGGAATATGTGGTAGCGGTTGAAGGTGATTGGGTAGAGGAAGATGGAGTTCTAGTACCTATGTGAATCATGATCTAAAGTGGTGAGGTGGATGATTGGTCTTGTGATGATATGGATGGAATGAATAAAGATGATGATTGTGTTAATGAAAGAACCTCACTATGAGATTCAGATGGTGTCTTCTTAGCTTACTTACGGCTTGGTAGAGGGAATTCGAATGGTGGGATTCCAAAATTTTTCTCTATGTGCTCTAGTTAATTATTGAGATGGGGTAAACTAAGAGGTAACGCTATCTTGGGATAACTCAGATTCCTCGTGAGATATCAAAATCCCCTGTAATTTATGAATCAAAGATTGGACTTCAGGGGCTTCGGTAGAACAAGAATGATTTGGCTTCTTTGGGATTTTAGCAGTGAGCTCTGTTGTTGTTTTTACAACTTCTCGCTTAGAATTAGGAGATTTGGAGTATGATTGAGAAGTTGGAGGTGATGGTGAGGGAGTTTTACTCTTAGAATGGCATGTTAATTTGGATTTACTTTCCATTCATAGCCAGGCCCTCCTTCTAGTGCCAACAATGTTTAAGCCTCGAAAATCGTTGCTTACAACATTGGGGGAAAACCACCCGGTCTAGACCTTGGTTGGCAGCTCCTTTTTCATTTGGTGTAGTGGCTCCGACTGGGGGTAATGGGACTAGTTTCCCAATATAAATTATGATAGTGTTGATGGGGTGATATATGATAGTTTGGAGGAATGTTTAAGCTAAAAGTAATCTAATCTAAACTAATAATCACATACATATATCCTAATTTAAGCACTATCTAGCTATGACTATACCTGGGAATAAAATTGAAACATGCGATCTATAATAATGTCCTAAAGCAATTGGTAGTAAAAACCATTCAACCAGAATAAGAAGTGAAATCATTTTAACAATAATTGTTTCAGATAAATAGTTAGCTGAAACGATTGTGAAAGATATATCGCATAAGAAACTATTCATATATTCAACATAAAATTTAGGCCATCACCATACAAAAGTGCAATAATTCTAACCAAGCTTTTAAACTTTCATACATAAACAATTTGAAGAAAAATTATTGCTTAATACATAAACAAAACAAAATCACGAGATAAAAGTACCATTTGTAATGAGTTCTGCTCATGTGTTTCAGCAATATCGACCTACTTCTAATCAATCCAACACCATATAAGAGTACACAAGTGCAATTTTAGTAGAAGATGCCAGATAAGATAAAAATAAATCTTGTTCCATACATTTCACCAAAACTTCCTGAAAGGGACAAAAGTGCATGTTTGAAGATTGTTTTCGATAAAAGTTCTAGACCCCTCTCTAAATGCATGAGAGGGGTTTAAATACTAAACTATAAATCCTAATAATAGATTATTACAAAAATAGTTGAAGAGGCTTAAATGACCTTCCTCAAATTGTGCAAAACAAAAAAAAATAGAAATTAAAACATGGTGACTAACTCCTTTGCATTTGATCTTTGAGATCACAGATGTCCGTCATGAGTTTGAGCTGTGTCAGTCGATTGATTGCAAATTTCAACTGCCAAGTGAACACGACATCGGTCAATGCTAGCACCATTTTCTGCGTGGAAGTGGTTAGGCATCATAGGGTCATCCACTGACTCTAAGGTTTGACTAAATATTGCAAGTATGCTTCCCAATTTAACCTGGTCATTTTCCTAATTTCTTCCTATTTTTCTCCTATTGCCTGCCTCCATGGTTGTTTGAGATGTTTGCAATTGGAAGAAAACCTGGTACAGACTTTACCACCAGGTTCGTGCTGTGTAAATTTTCATTGATGTTTTCAATAACAGTGTTTGCTACTGCTGCTGTGACCGCTGTTGCCTTTTCTGCTTGTCCAATCCGAGAATCCCAGTCTGTAAATAAAATTTCTTTATGTGACTCCTCCAGTATAGGAAAATCAGCCTTCCTCCCATCCTCTGAATTCTACCAGGTGATGAAGTTGGAAATTCTTTTGAAGACTTCATCATATTTGAGTCTCATGTCAATGACTTGACTCGTTAACTTGTGACTAGTCTCACAATAAGGACTCAACTATGAGACCTTCTGGCATAGAATTTCCTTTTGGTGCATTAGTTGGGAGTTAAGGCTGAGTGCTTCAATTATAAACTGATAAATATTTGGATTGCCCTTATACTTATCTATTAATTCTTGTATCTATGCTTCCTTTTCTGCTAAACTGGCTTGATGTTTTATTTGCATTTGCTCGAATTCTAGTTGGAGCTTGGCTATTTAGAATTCCACTTGTTGGTTAGATTTTTCTTGCTCTAACTGTTGTTTCAACATCAGAATTTTATTTTCCTTTTCTTTGAGCAACATTCGTACCTCTGTTGCTTTATCAATAGTAGGCTCCTGCAAATTGAGACAGTCTAGTAAGGTTTCCAGATGGGTCGATGGGTGAGTCTTTCCAGACAATATCCATTGGTTCATTATCGGGAGTAGTAGCAGCTGTAGCATCCAAATTCATCTTCTTTCTCTTCCTTTTGATGACAAATTTGTGGGTTGGGCTATAAAACATATCTAAAGGAGGAATCTCCTCAATTCTCAATACAATTTCTGAGGTAGGAGTGGAAAGAATGTGATGTTACTCTTGAGTACTTATAATTTTCTCTACTGTAATTTTGTTAGGTCCCTATAATACTAGTGATTACCCCATTACTATTGTAGTTGTATCCCTTATCAATATTATTGTGCCCCTATTGTCCCCATATTGTTATTATTGTGCCCCATAGAATCCCTCTATTATTATTTTTGTGGCCTTATATTATTATTGTTAGGTTGGTTGGGTTATATTGTGACTCCTTAGACTCTTATATATAGAAAGGAGGTTTTGTCATTTGAATCATCCAAGAATTGTTCATTTATGTAATGTAAAGGAGGTTGCCCCCTCGAAAAGGTTGAATTCTAAGACGTTGATCTCTCCATTCTATCTTTTTTTTGAGCTAGTTTCATAACATTTGGTATCAGAGCTTTGGATTCTAGGGTTTCACTGCTCCAAATAGGCGATCGTGGCATTTTCGCTATAAATTTTTTCTGCGATGTTTAAGAAGCTAAAAAAAAATCCATTTGAGAAGAAATCACACTGAACCTCGGGTCTGAACTTTAGAGCTTTTCGCGCTATATTTTCGGAGATATGATCTGAGGAAGTTGGTCTTTTTGCAGATTCCTGAATTACATTCCAAACAGGTGACTTGGGGAAAATTGTCATAACTTTCTCTTTGAGCATCAGATTCAAATTTTGTAAGAAGGTATATAAAGAGGACATATTTTAGTTTCTTGTATATATTTTTGAAAGAAAAAGGTTGAAACAGTGACTCACGACATATTGTACAAGTTCACTCTACTGAACTAGTCTATAATCAGGTCACTGTGGGAGATTTGGCATAACTCTTCCTTGGAGAATCCAATTTGGATAAGACTGGTGGCATTGGAGAGAGGACACAGAGGGCTACTGAAAATCACAATTTTAGAACTAGATGATCCGAAATTATAGAGATACATCAGAGGCAATATTGAGCTCCTACAAAGTGAAAAAAGGTGTGTAGATTTTTTTAAATTTTTTCTTAAGCTTGGTTCGAAAAATTATTTTGAAGAATTCAAAGGGCATAGTAGAGCATTATTATCGGTAATTGATGCCCCAAGGAAAGAAAATGCAAACACCTAGTAAGCAATGTGAAAGCACTATCATGACTCATGAAGAAGAGGAAGAAATGCTACATGATATATCAAAATTACAAGACCAAGTGCAACAAAAGTCACTCTCACAAAAGCTAACAGAAGCTAAGATAAATGGCGTGGAATCTAAGATAAAGGGCGTGGAAGCTAAGATGAATGGCATGGAAGCTAAGATGGATGATTTGAAGATAGATTTGAAGACAGACATGGAAGATTTGAAAACATATTTGACAAAGTTTCTACAAGAAATGCTTACTAATGGTGAAAGGGTAGTAAAGGAAACTCATGATGAGAACAAAATAAATGTTAATCATGATTTCATAGAATCTAATTTTGGACCGAAGACCTACCATATTCCAAAAATCGATATGAGGAAGTTTGATGGCAAGGATCCCGCAACATGGATATTATAGATGGAGAAATTTTTCGATCTCAATAATGTGCAAAACACACAAAAGGTATGTATTGCAACTTTATATTTGGAACCAAATCAGTTTGTATGGTATCAATGGCTTGCTCTCGTAAACAATTTATCACTTGGGCAATTTTTACGGAAGAATTGATAGCACATTATGAGGATACAAAAAGCAACACTTTTTTTAGCCAATTGATAAGTCTCAAACAAAAGGGTTCAATAATGGAGCACATTGAGGAGTTCCAAAAACTGAACATAAGGGTAAAAGATATTCCAGAGGAGAATAGGATTGATTTGTTCATAGGGTCTTTAAAGGATAATATCCAGCATGATGTTCTCCTTTGGGAAACTGATTCATTAGAGAAGGCATTCACATTAGCAAGAAAAATGGAAAGAAAAATTATGGAAACAAGGAATCATACCACTCACATATATAAAGATGGAAGTGTTGTTGTCGCTAGTCTTCCACAACCTATAAGGTTGACACCACAACAATTGGAAGAAAAAAGAGCAAAAGGGATTTGTTATAGTTGTGATAGAAAATACACTAAAGGTCATAAGCGTAATGAGAAGAAATTATTCTACATAGATTGTGAAGAGGAAGAAGAAAAGGAGAAAAAAAGGTCAAAAGAAGAGGATATACTCCGGGAACAAAGCCTAGATGAAGAACAAATGAATCTGACCATATCTTGTAATGCATTGGCAAGAATTATCACTCCTCAAACCATCAAGATAGAAGGACAAATCAAACGAAAAAGGTAATGTTGTTGATTGATTCAGGAAGTACTCACAATTTTATTCATTGTAAGGTAGCAAAAGAATTGAATTGCTTCTTATATCCAGCACCAGAGTGTCAAGTGATCGTTGCAAATGGAGGAACAATAAATTGCTCTGGGAAGTGCCATAATATCAATCTATCCATGGGAGAATATGTATTGACCAGCCCAATGCTTTCCATTCCAATGGGAGGTATTGATGTTGTATTAGGAGTCCAATGGCTACAATCCTTGGGTACAATAGCTTTTAACTTTCAAGAAATTTTCATGAAATTTTCTATGGAAGGAAAGGAAGTTGTATTATGGGGTATTGCAGGGAAATCGGGAAAGATAATAAGCTCTAATGGTATGACAAAGCTTCTAAAAAAGGAAAAAAAATGTGTAATTGCACAATTATATTCGCTAGATCTTTCCACATTGGAATCATCTATTTCTCAAAATCTCCAAATACTATTGGACAATCATTCCAAGGTATTTGAGACACATCCTCAAAGAGCATCATATACTAGCTCATTACCCACTCTTCCACTCTTTCTTCCCAAGTGAAGACAAAATGTTGTGTTTATCTCTCCCTCTCAACTAGGGAGGATATGTCCATTCAAGTGCAAAGCATGTGAGTTGTCCATTTACTATTTTTTATTTTTTATTCTATCAGGATTCACCCTAAATATTTGAATAATGTTAAATAGGATAAGCTTGACACTTCTTCCTATTTACTTGTAAGAGTTGTAGAAGGTTACATAGAATTGAAACAATCACCAATTTATGCTTTCAAAAAATTGGATAAGTGTCCATAGATAATAAAACCTTTTGATTTCGTTATCTCCATGGGTGAAGGAAATAACTGTTTTTTCCACTTTTGTGTAGATTTCAAATTTTTTTTCCCATGCAATTTTCGACCTTAAAATTGTTAATTTCCTTACCAGTTTTTACCAACTAATTTCTAAATATTCTATTTAAATTGGCACAGTTTCTTCTCTCTTTGTGATTTAGCGTTCAAAAGATTAGCCCCATTGTGATTCATCAAATTGACTAGCTTATCTACCTTCTCTCTCCTGTGTCTACATTTTTTTTTCGACTATCCATTTCAAGATAGAGAAATACTTTCATATGATTTAATAAAATGTAGATTGATAAACTACAGCAAGGCTGCATCCTTAAGCATGGAGGGAAACAAATTCATATTATATTAATCTAAGTTATAGTCATAGGTCAAGGTCCTCATAGGCTAAAGCATGGAAGTGTGGGAGGGATGTGGGGCTAATATTCTTCATTATTTGCCTCCCCATTGGTTTCTAATATGGGAAAGAACTCATTCTTCTTGTTTTCAACCATTTATTGGATAAATGATATGGGCTCTTCCTATGCATTGAGTTCTTCAAAAATCTTAGGTTTCTCACTTAGAGGATTCTTACAACAATTTCAGAATATTCAACAAGATCTTCTCTGGGGTAAAGAAGAAACAAGGAAAAAATGGGCTCCAGTCTCTTGGGAAAATATCTGCAAACCCAAGAACCAAGGAGGCTTGGGTCTGGACAATCCTAAGATTCTCACCAAGGCACTTTGGAGGCAAGCTTTGGTGGAGGTTGGTTACGGATCATAAAGATCAATCGGAAAGCATCTCGAAGGAAAAATATGTTAATGCCTAGCTAGATTCTTAAATCATACGTATGGTTGGGATAGTGAAAGGCTCCCCCATATGGAACAAGGCTTGGGAGAATAGGGAAGTAGTTTAAAAAAACAGTTTTTGGGAAATCAGAGATGGTGATCTGACACTTTTTTGGGAGAAAAAATGGCAGGAAGAACCTAATCTACTGAAGGAATAATTTTTAGGCTTCAAGTAGGAGACTGAAAATCAAGGTTTAGTAAAGGTGAAAGACTTCTCAGAGAATCCACAGATGTGGGAAAATGGAGAATTTGGAAAAATATAGTGGATAGAGGGGATAAAACCCTCAACATAAAGCAAAGTCCCTCAAGGGACTCCTAGAACAATGAATAATTTTAGTAATGGAAGGGCGGGACCAACTAAGATGGGGTAGCAACAAAGAAGCTAACTTTAATATCAAGGAAGCTAAAGGTTTTCTCCTTGATTTGGAACCCCAAGCTCCTAATAAAACTTGGTAGAAGCTTTGGAAGCACAAAGGCTCGATGAAAATCAAACTTTTTATGTGTTTAGTTCACCACAGCAAAATTTTAACGTGGGACAACCTTAAAAAAGGGGCATGTTGGGACCCTACAGGTGTGAACTCTGTGAAACCCAAGAGGAGACTTTAGAGCATCTTCTCAACAACTATAGTTTCACCAACACAAGATGGGAATTTTTCACCAACATCTTCAAACAGTCTGATTGAGACAAAGAAAGTATTGCCAAAACTCTAAACAAGTGGAGGAATATTTTTTTAGATAATGAAATTCTCAACTCTACCTGGAATCTTGTGCCGAGTTTCATTATTTGGAATGCGTGGAAGGAAAGGAACAAAAGAATATTCAAAGAGGTTAAGTATGCCTCACTCAACCTGGTGGAGAAGATTGTAAAACAACTAAAGGAGACAGTCAGCACCACAGTTAGGAATCTCTGCAATAATCCTCCCTCAGTTGCAGAGTTGAGAATCCTCGTGTTTTTAGACATGCGGGGGCTTATTCCTCAAGGTCTATAAAGGAAAGCAAGCATGAGAGAAAAGGCGGAGGATTTTTGGCATGCCCACCCGAAGGTTTTCTAAAGTATAACATTGATGGAGCATCCAAAGGCAACCCAAGGGATGTTGGTTTTGGAGGAGTTCTAAGGGATGACACAGGTAGCATACTCTCCCTCTTCCATGGTCACTTAGGAAAGGCCACCAACAGCATGGCAGAACTAATGTCTTTGGAAAAATGATTAGAATTTTTTATTCAGAGTAAGTGCCAAAATGTCATAATAGAAGTGAATTCAGAGTTAGTCATAAACGTTGCCAAGAGAATCAGTAATGGAACAGGGTCGGAAAAAGTCACAAAACACTGGAGGTTAACTAGAGTTCTTCAGAGAATTCAAGTGCATCTATAGGAACTTCATACTCTTATATTTATTCATGTTAAGAGAAAGGCCAACAAATTGGCTGACATTCTAGCCAACCAAGGTGTTAGTAGCAAGGACAATGCAATCTCAAGAAAGTGGAATACAATGACGCAGAGTAACTTGAAAAAACTCTGCTACAACCAGGCAGAGGAGGATAAAGAAGAATACAGAGGCAAAATGACTGAGCACAAGCAGTAATGGTCAACGGTCAGAGGGATATACCAAGTGGGACTATAAGGTGCTCAATGAAAGGTAAGACAAGGCAAGAGGTAAAGTGGACCACAATCAGGTCTATTCGTAGAGACGAGAATCAGATCTTTCGGGACAGAAGAAAGAGGCAATAGAAACGTCTGCATCATCCCAATTTTCAGTGACATGAAGTCGAAACCACCTCTGGGTGCTTTCGTAGTGATCACACCACTTTTCTGTCAAAGGTGAGTTTAGAATTTTTGTAGCGACACCATAGAAATCATGCCACGTGGTGGAGGGACCGGTCCAAAATCCACTCTCCCTATGCTCTAAACGTCGATGACCTCGAACGTGCAATTCTCTGCTCAGCCATCTGATGGTGTCTAGTCAATCAATGCTCAGGATCCATCGTGTAGTTTGGTGGGGCCTGTGGTTTTGGTCGAGTGGGTAGTTTCATTTACGATTTCACCACCTTCATTTTTAAAGTGGTTTTGGTTCTATCGGGAGCGATACCATTAGGCTTCTGCCACATGGCCAACGAGTGGAGTGGAAACCACCCTCCATCACGAGGTAAGATTCGCACAAGTTTGGTGGTACGATACATTGGGGTTTCGTCGGATTTCATGGGGTGGTAAGAACCATCGAGTCTGTTGGTACTTTTTTGGTGGGGTCCTAAGTATGGTCGCACTTTTCTCTTGTGCAACGTGGTTGGTTGTTTGCCATAGATAAGACTTTTGGGGTGAATGGTTGTTCCTAAAGTACATAATGAATGAGTTTGTTTTTTGTAGCGGAGAGATGATTTTCTTAGGCATCTTGCCCTTTGTTTCCCTGTCTCCTCTTGGAGTTCAGGGTTTATGTATATTCTGTAATTTTTTCTCGAGTTAATGAATTAGAAGGAACTACTCTTGCTTTAGCAAAAAAAAAATTATATATATTATGTTGGGTCCCTATAATACTACTGATTACCCCATTGCTATTGTAGTTGTACCCCTTGTTAATATTGTTGTGCCCCTATTGTTCCCATATTGTTATTACTGTGCCCATAGAATCCCTCTATTGTTATTTTTGTGGCTTTATATTATTATTGTTAGGTCAGCTAGGTTATATTGTGACTCCTTAGACTCCTATATATAGTAAGGAGGTTTTATCATTTGAATCATCCAAGCAGTGTTCATTTATGTAATGTAAAGGAGGTTTTCCCCTCGAAGAGGCTGAATTCTAAGGCGTTGATCTATCTTTTCTATCTTTTCTTGAGCTGATTTCATAACATTTGGTATGAGAGCTTTGGATTCTACGTTTCGATGCTCCAAACAGGTCATCGTGGAATTTTCACTATAACCTTTTTCTCTGTAACGTTTCAGAAGCTAAAAAACAAACCATTTGATAAGGCATCGCACGAAATCTCAATTCTGAATTTTAGAGATTTTCGTGCTATATTTTCGGAGATATGAACTGAGGAATTTGGTCTTTTTGGAGAATCCTGAATTACATTCAAAACAGGTGACCTGGGCAAAATCGTCATAACTTTCTCTCTGAGCATCAAATTGAAATTTCGTAAGAAGGTAAAGAAATATGATGGACTTTAGTTTCCTTTATATATCTTTTAGAGCCAAAGGCCAAAAATCGGACATGTGGCACGTCATACAAGTTCACTCTACTCAATTAGTCTATAATAAGGTCACTGCGGGAGATTTGGCATAACTCTCCAGTGGAGAATCTAATTGGGGTCAGACTGGTAGCATTGGAAAGAGGACACAGATGGCTACCACAGGTCGCAATTTCAGAACTGGATGATCCGAAATTACAGAGATACATCAGAGGCAATATCGAGCTCCTACAAAGCGAAAAAAGGTGTGAATATTTTTTTAAATGTTTTTTTAAGCTTGGTTCGACAAATTATTTTGAAGGAATTCAAAGTGCATAGTGAAGCATTATTATCAGTAATTGATGCCCCAAAGAAGAAAATGGAAACACCTAGTAGGCGACCTGAAAGCTCTAGCATGACTCATCAAGAAGAGGAAAAAATGCAACATTATATATCAAAATTATGAGACCAAGTGCAACAAGTGTCACTTGCACAAAAAGGAACAAAATCTAAGATGGACTGTTTAAAGAAAGGTGTAGAAGCTAAGACGAATGATGTGGAAGCTAAGATGGATGATTTGAAGATAGATTTGAAGACAAACATGGAAGAATTGAAGATAAATATGAATAAGTTGCTACAAGAAATGGTCACTAATGGTGAAAGGGTACTAAAGGAAACTCATGATGAGAACAAAAGAAATGTTCATCATGATTCCATAGACTCTAGTGTTGGATTGAAGACCCACCATATTCCAAAAATCGATATGAGGAAGTTTCATGGCAAGGATCCCGCAACATGAATATTACAGATGGAGCAATTTTTTGATCTCAATAATGTGCAAAACACACAAAAAGTACATATGGAAACTTTAGATTTGGAACCAAATCAGTTTGTATGGTATCAATGGCTTTTCTCTCGTAAACAATTTATCACTTGGGCAATTTTTACGGAAGAATTGATAGCACATTATGAGGATACAAAAACCAACACTTCTTTTATCCAATTGATAAGTCTCAAACAAAAGTGTTCAATAATGGAGCACATTTAGGAGTTCAAAAAATTGAGCATAAGGGTAAAAAATATTCCAGAGGAGCATAGGATTGATGTATTCATAGGGACTTTAAAGGATAATATCTGACATGATGTTTGCCTTTGGGAACCTAATTCATTTAGAGAAGGCATTCAGGTTAGCAAGAAAAATGGAAAGAAAAATTATGGCAACCAGGAAGCATACCACTCACAACTATAAAGATGCAAGTGTTTTTGCCCCTAGTCTTCCACAACCTATAATGTTGACACCACAACAATTGGAAGAAAAAATAGAAAAAGGGCTTTGTTACTGTTGTGATAGAAAATACACTAAAGGTCATAAGTGTGATGAGAAGAAATTATTCTACATAGATTGTGAAGAGGAAGAAAAAAAGGAGAAAGAAAGGTCAAAAGAAGAGGATATACTCCTGGAACAAAGCCTAGATGAATAACAAATGAATCTGACCATATCTTGTAATGCATTGGCGAGATTTATCACTCCTCAAACCATCAAGATAGAAGGACAAATCAAACAAAAAAGGTAATGTTGTTGATTGATTCAGAAAGTACTCACAATTTTATTCATTGTAAGGTAGCAAAAGAATTGAATTGCTTCTTATATCCAGCACCAGAGTGTCAATTGATGGTTGCAAATGGAGGAATAATAAATTTCTCTGGGAAGTGCCATAATATCAAGCTAGTTGTGGGAGAATATGTATTGACTAGCCTAATGCTTTCCATTCCAATGGGAGGTGCTGATGTTGTATTAGGAGTCCAATGGCTATAATCCTTGGGTACAATAGCTTTTAATTTTCGAAAACTTTTCATGAAATTTTCTATGGAAGGAAAGGAAGTTGTATTAAGGGGTATTGCAGGGAAATCGGGAAAGATAATAAGCTCTAATGGTATGAAAATTGGTGCTTGTTTCAAGTCTATGTAACCTTCTACAATTCCTACAAGAAAATAGGAAGAAGTGTCAAGCTTATCCTATTTAACATTATTCAAATATTTAGGGTGAATCATGATAGAATGAAAAATAAAAAACAGTAAATGGACAGCTCACATGCTTTGCACCCAAATGGACATATCCTCCCTAGTTGAGAGGGAGAGATAAAACACAACATTTTTTCCTCACTTGGGAAGAAAGAGTGGAAGAGTGGGTAATCAACTAATATATGATGCTCTTTGAGGATGTGTAGGGAAAACAATATAAAAGTAGGCAAGTGGACGCATATTCTTTGAGGTTGGGAACCCAAGATAAGAATAGTCCTCGAATGTCATACTTGGTGAACACCCGGGTGGGTATGTACCTTGAAAGATAATGTTGAAGGCGTATATAATCATTGTTCTCGCCAACATTGTGCTCCGATATATTGAGAGATATATTTTTTAGTGAAGGCCTTGCTATGTGACAATGTTGGTTATAATGATGTTATATAGCTGGACTAATAGTCAGAATATTCTTATGAGATCTCTTTACCGTTGAGAATAACCATGTATAATCTAATGAATGCCTCCCTAGTTAAGAGGATTTTTGAAGAAAATTTAACTAGGTTTAGTTCATTGACTTGTAATGATAATAATATGTAAGAGATGAAACAAATGAATTATTATTACTTGCCTCATAGGTTTCATGAGAAGGATGTGCTTACCAACATTCAAAGACCTCTTCTTGATGTCCTTATGATTTATTAACTTAACATAAGTATCATATAAGACATGATGTCAAATATCTACGCTCCAAAACGAATCACTATTCCCCTTACAAGTAACCTAAAATACGACAATGTCCTCGATATATGAAACTTCGGTTGAGCTCAAAGGTTTTCATGTCTCATTTCATATATCATATATACATAGTGACCATATTAGTATATATATGTATATATATATATTTAATAATGATATAAATAATAATATACATATATATCAATAATACTTAATATATATATGGTACAATATATAATATATAACTAACATATAATTTTAGGGATATATATAATATATAATATCATATTAATATAATATAAGGAGTATAAGGAGTATTATACGTTATAAATGATACAAGGGAGGATATGTTATTATCCATATATCTAATGTTAGGGCTATATATGTATATCATGTTATCTATATAATAACATATAGTCCTAGGACTAAATTATTAATTATATTAGTACGGTTCCTCCTAACTAACTTCAATGTGTTGTAAAGGTTAGTTTGCATTTAATTCCTTAAGTATGTTACAAACTCACTCTGGATAACTTGTCTAAGCTTTCTCCTTCTATGTTCTTCTAAAACATTTTGCCTCTTACCTCTTAATAGAGTTTCATTCATCTTGCTGGGATTTGTTCTATTTGGGCTTATCTTGGCACTTTACTTATGCATACATGAATTATACTAATTATTTGAGTTATGGCCATAGGTATAAGTCCTCTACCACCTCCTTCTTCATCTCATCCACTCATGCTTGCCAATCCTTTTCCTCACCAAGAATACATAGTTGTCCAACCTATACAAGGTGAAGAAGCTCAACTTGCTCCACCAATAGTCACCATGATTATCAAATTGTCATGATGAATCGTTACACAATATTTTTTCATGCTTCTTTCATTTCCCTGTGACATACCGTGAAGTTCCCAAAACATTACCATTATACAATATACTCATCCATGTATACAGCTCAAATCCCTTATTATATAGTATACTCATCCATTTATACTCCTAAAATGAGGGTCGTTTCTCTTATGAAGCTCAAAACCGTGATGGCCCCCTGATGCATCAAGTTTGACCCACGATGGCATCACTCTGTTCCATTTCATACCTACAATGATCTCAAAAAGGTAATTTTCCCAAAGGGGATGAGAAGCTTCATGATGTAGAAGCTTCCAAAGCGAGGAGCTAGAGGTGGTTTCACATAGATGAGGTCGAATCCTCCTAAATTGACCTATTTGTCTTATCCCTATGAGATACCTCCTTCATATATGGGCCTAATCCTATATTTGGAGGAGTCCTAAATCCATCTCCCAACCTATAAATTCCTCCTCTCCCATTCCCAAAAGGTTGGTAAGGTTAGAGTCAAGTTCGTATATGTCTATTTGCACCCTTGTGATAAGCTTGTGCCTAGAGGATATTCATTAGACTTGGAGGAGGAGTGCTTGGAGAGTTTCTTGGCATGGAATTGGATTACCACTCAAGGAGAGCCTTTCAAAATAAAGTCTATGGTTGTAAGCTTCCCTTTATTCTTTAAATAATTACAATTTCTCATTCATCTTCCCAAAATATATATGTTCATGTATGTATTAACTTGGAATTCCTTAATTAGCTAAGTAGGTTATTATTGGATTTTCTATTGGTTCTGACATGATTTGTTGTCTCTTGATTACATTTGTAGGTACATAAGCACTGAGGGAAGTAGGAAAAATGTTGTGACACAAGCACTATAAGGACCTCAACAATGGAAATCTGAATAACATCAGAATGAGGTAGGTCATCTTCCTCATTCTACTTTTAAATTATAACCTAGGAAGATGTATAGTTGATTGTCACTTCAGTTGCTAGACCTACTCATTGGGCTATAGGGATCATCTATGTCAACAAAATGGTGACTCTGCTGGGGAGCTTCTGATACTTTCCATCCAATCTTTCAACCTGATCTTTCAAATATTTTGACAAACCATCATTTTTTCGGGTCTTCTGCATTAGCCTGGGTTTATAACATTACTAATTACTACCTTAAAGTGTTAATTCTGGATTATTTCTTGGAATATTTTTAGTTTTTTTCCCATATTCCTTACCCATTGTGGGTTTACCCTTTATAGTCGCAATGCGATCGCGGTTTCTACCTTTACAGCCGCGATGATTGCGATTATTGTGGAAAATTATCTTCATTTTTTGGTCATGCTGAAGTCATAACTACTTTTTCTATACAAAGTAGTGATGCCATCTTGGGTTTGCCTATGCAAAGTAGCGATAATAATGGGTTTGGGTATATAAAGTGGTGATGATCCTTCAATGTGAGAATTTTTTAATTTTCTTCATTACAATCCATGTGCCTTGGCCCCTAAGGTATTTTCCTATCTTGTATGCTTGGATTTATCAATGTTTTTATTTATTTCTTTGATTAATTTGCAAAATTTGTCTGAGTGTCTTCGAAGTGAAATCTATCTCAGTTCTAGGGTTTCTATTCAATTGGTCATCACTTGCTTCTTGTTGGTATTGTTGAGATGCTTATTTTTCTGATTGATTGAGTATTGTTTTCTGTGGAAATCATTGAAAACATGATTTTGCATTTGTTTTATCTTGTATTTTGAAATTTACTTTTGGTGAAAATGTAGTAGATTAGTTGCATTGAAAAGTTATTTTTTGAGATTCATCATTGAAAATAGACTACATTTTTTCAATGATTGAAAGCTAAAAACTATATTATGTGCATCAAATCATTAAAAATGAAAAGAAACGAATAATTCATATAAATGCATCTTTGTAAAGTGAAAATAAATTTTCTTTCAAAAAGTTTCATTTAGGATAGTTAGAAAACTACAAATATTTTTAATTTTTGCATTGCATTTAGTGAAATGAAAGATTTGATTTCGTTTTCACATTTTGCATTCGAAATATGAAAGTGAAAGATATTGGAAGGAATTCTGCATGATTCATTTTGTTTGATGAATTATTGATTGAAATTTCTTCCTTTGGTTAGTGTAGCTTTCATTGAAATAAAAATTTTTCATTTTCTCATATAGTTGCATCATAGGTGTTCAGGTGAAACCATTTTGAGCCTAAAACTAGAACTTAATTGAAGCTCAACATTAAAATCTATCAATTTATCTAAGGAGCCTTTGAAACATTAATGTTCATAGCTAGTGGTCCAGGCTAGAGATGTATTCCACCTTTTATAAATCTTAGCAGTTGTCATTCACTCTTGCATTAGACAATGCTAGCACAAACTTGTGCTCCCCATACTGTCAAGTATATAAAGGGAGACACTCATAGGTTGCCAACATTTAGAAACTTAGGAAGCTAGGTCTACCACTGTGTAAACCTAATAAGCCAAACACAACAACCGGAGAGATTCTCTACATGTACATCAAGCCCTGTGTAAATTTATTAGCTAAGGTGTATATTGTAGTTCAAGGATACTTGGTACTCCTTTTTGCCTAGAGTTACGCGAGTACTCATTTGGATCTTTTCTAACTCTTTAAATTTGAAATGATCATCAAGAAACATGTCCTCTTGAGCTCACTAAATAAACAAAAGTGACTACAGTCACCTTTTATTCCTTTTCTCGACTCTTAAAACTTGAAAAGCCAAATTTTTTGTTTCAAATTATAAAATTAATTAACCATAAAACAACATCCTTCCTATGGAAATACTGCTTAGTATACCTTAAGTTGATGCTGACAGAAACATTTCCTGAGTTTAGCAATCAAGGAAGCCCCTTTGACTAGAATCCTAGTCGTTTTCATTATTTTGGAAATGTTGGTGCTCCTTATATGGTGACAATGTCCCTTCCTGGATTGACCG
>APFE031556186.1:10959-77982 GCA_000404065.3 Pinus taeda
CTACAGGAAGGATTGCTGTTTAAGGGAGGACAGTTGTGTATTCCCAACTGTTCTATGCGGGAAAACATTATACAGGAAAAACACAGTGGAGGCCTGGCTGGACATTTCGGTATTGACAAAACGATTGCTCAGGTACAACATTTTTATTTCTGGCCTAAGTTGCAGCGAGATGTGCAGAGGTATGTGACTAGGTGTAAAATTTGTCAATTGGCAAAAGGTCACAGTGAGAACACTGGACTTTATATGCCATTACCCATTCCTAGTCGACCATGGGATTCAATTAGTATGGATTTTGTACTAGGTTTGCCGAAGACACAACGAGGTTTTGATTCAGTAATGGTTGTGGTAGACCGATTCTCAAAGATGGCACACTTTGTACCATGCAGGAAAACCAGCGATGCTACTTACATAGCACATCTTTTCTTTACTGAGATTGTGCGGTTGCATGGACTTCCAAGATCCATTATCTCTGACAGAGATGTGAAGTTCACCGGTCATTTTTGGAGAACTCTGTGGAAAAAGTTGAATACCCAGTTGCAGTTTAGCTCCGCTTATCATCCGCAAACGGATGGTCAGACAGAGGTGGTGAACCGAAGTCTGGGAAATTTACTTCGAAGTTTAACAGGTGAAAATTCCCGGACTTGGGACCGTGTACTTGTTCAGGCGGAATTCGCATACAACGATTCCCCTAACCGCAGCACAAGATACAGTCCGTTCCAGATTCTGTACGGCATGCATCCGCGAGGAGTGCATGAGTTACGAGATTTGGGGAAACTTGAGAAACGAAGCGCTGATGGGGAAGATTTCGCCCAAGCAATGAGTAACTTGCATGAACAGGTCAAACTGAAATTACAGGACAGCAGTCAGAGGTATAAACAGCGAGCTAATACAAAGCGTCGGGAAGTTCAGTTCAACGTAGGGGATGAAGTCCTTGCGTACTTACGTAAGGAACGTTTTCCAAAACGAGAGTACAGCAAGCTAAAATTCAAGAAAATCGGGCCCTGTAAAATCATTCGCAAATTTTTTGCAAACGCCTATGAACTACAGTTGCCACCAGGGATCGGTATTTCCCCTATTTTTAACGTGGCAGATCTGTTTCCTTATGTCACAGGTTCAGCAGATAATGCAGCAGCAGAACCACCGCGGGACACCAATTGTGAAGGAGATTCGTGGACGAGACAGATGCCGATGGCACCACCCGTTGAGATCGAAGGGATTTTGGACACACAGGTAGCTAAGCGCACACGCAGGAAGGAGTATTTGCGGTATTTGGTCAAATGGAAGAACCGTCCGATAGAGGACAGTTCGTGGCTTAACGCGACACAGATACAGAAAGCAGGCTATTCTGTCGACGACCTCATGGAACGGAGCCATGACTTTTTGCCACCCCGGGAGCTTGATGCAGGAGCATCCAGCTCCGAGGAGACAAAAGGTGGTTGACGGTCTCATGGAGAGACAAGAACGCATAATCATACATGCATAGCTGGACAGGTGTTAGACTTGTCAGTTATTTTACCTTATTTTATTTACTTTATTTTTCAGAAGGTCATTAGGACCAGGTCGATTAAAATTATGAACTGTTTCTTTTCAATAGGAATTAGTAACAGTGAAATAGGTTGTTAATCAATTAGTCTCTTTTTGTTAGTTAATTAGTCTCTTTATAAATGGTGTTAGTTAGGAACTGTTAGAGATTGGTGGATAGTTACCCAATTCTATTGGGCAGTTCTACCTGAACAAGAACTGTTGTGATTCAGTAGTTTAAAAGAGAAAAGACAAACAATGTAAAGGATTCCTCAGACAGAGAAACAAAGGAGACAGTCATTTTTCAAAATAAACATTTTATTTTATTTTCTCAATTATATCACCACTGTATAGACAAATTTCATGCATCATAATATAGATTCTGTGTAACAAATTGACGTTGGAACAATAAGACAGAGAGAATTAACGAGAAGAGCAGAGCAGCGCAGACATATAACTATCACCTCCAGACAGAGGAGAACGAGAAACTGCGAGCGTAGACAAACTTCAGACAGAGCGAATTAACGAGAAGCGCAGAGCGCAGACGTATAAATATCACTTCCAGACAGAGGATAACGAGAATTCGTGTATGCAAACAACCTTTCAGGGAATCCGAAACAAACCCTCACATTATATTTATGAACAAAGAAAATGTCGGAATGTAACAAATACATTATTGAATCATTCCACTAAACTGTTATAACAAAATAAATACAGTCCAGGCGTCTCACGTTTCATTCGAACAAAAATTTCATTAAAAAGACAGAACCTCGAAACAGAGTTTCGAACAAATGTTTGTAACAATCAGACGGACTAAACCAAATTAATATAGCAAGGAATCACCACCAGAACCGACGAACAGGGGTTTCGAACAACCGAGGGTTTCTATCAACCAAACATCGACATACAGGACGAGGGCTTGAAGCCACCAAATAGCCATCAAGGGTTTCGAAAACTGAGTAACAATATTACAAATTAAGGACCGAAGACCAACGTGCAGACCCGAAGGAGGGTTACACAGACAACAAAAATACCATTTATTTCACCGCTCAGGTGACGGACTACCAACAAAAACAAAGACTCGGAACCACTAATCAGTTACAGGCAACTAATATGGAGAGACCCTACCCGTAGGGAAGAGCTGGAGAACTCGAGTGAGTGCCAGGGACCGTGGAGTGCATTGAACCACAGAGCCGACTACATGGAGCCACCTGCAACGAAATAAGAGCAGGTCAGAACATATACAGTCACGAATAATCGTTAAAAACAAAAAAACCGGATGAAGATTGGAGCATAGAACCTTACCTGAAGCCGAAGAGGCATGGCCGAAAACCGAAATAACCAGCATACCCCTAAAGACACGGAGCGAGGGTGTCAGGGTATGAAAAAGAAGTGACAAATAAGTTTATCAGAGAACCTGAGCTTACCTTGGCAGTGGAACTGGAGCGCATTAGTTCGGAGGAAATCCTGTCATGAAGCAACCCATCAGTAAATCGACTAGGAACGACATCTAAACAGCAGAATCGAACTAACAAATCCGTAAACCAGAATACAAACCCTGTGCAGAGAAGAGGCGCCTCCATAACCCATTGAAACACTACCTCAAAGAGCATCAAAGGGCCGAGAATGCCCATAGAACCAGCATTGAGACCAGAACGACGGAGGTGAAAGAGCTCCCACAGAGCAGAACCAGAACTCGGCACAGTGAAAAGTGCAAATGACAAAAGAGCGGGACAGAGGTTGACCAAAAGGTAAGGAACCGTATAAGGGGGAACCGGCAGCTGGAGGTCGTTAACCGACGAAGCCAGTAGAAACCCTAACCAAAAAATATTAGGCGACGTACCAGCCATTAAAGTCAGCAGTTGATAAATTTAAAGCGCCAAGTCTTGTCAATAGTGGACACATTGGGAACGGCGGGAGGCCATCACCAACCCTTTGATCTCGTGGCACCCCACGTGACCACACACTCGATGTTTAAGGGCTAGGCTAGCGGGGGTGAGCATTAAGTCCCAACATACGACCTTATGTGGCTTATATGACTGTATTTTTCGCCTTAAGAGGTCATTGGAAAATTTAAGTTTCCTACAAATTACACAGGGAGAGGGCGAAAATGTTGCTTCATTAGTGAAAAACAGGGTGGATTTGTAGGACAATTAGATTGTTGGTCCGATTTGTAGGACAGCTAATAGTAAAACTCATGGGAGAGCTTGGGGGCAATATTTTTTGAGTTTTTGACCAAATTGAGCTCAAGAAGAGTCTACTTGGGGGTTTTTGGATATTTTGTATGCAATGGTGACTTCTAATTCTGATTTGAGCACATCTAGGTGTCTTTTGTAGGTTGAAGACCAAGGGTGTATCAATCAATCAGGTTTTTGAAGCAATTCTGGAAGGTGTTTGAGCATGGAGAAAGCCTCGTAGGGGTTTTCTCACCTTTAGAAGTCTATTGCAACAGCTGCTATCTGCATGGTTCAACTTAGGTTTACTTTTCTCATTATGTCATGTTGAGGGGAGTTTTGTTTATGCTCTTCAATGTGGAATTGAAGTGCTCACATCCTTTTTTTAGCTCATTTCAATTGGAGTATAGGATCTTTGTAGGAGATGTCTTGTATTGCTATTTTATGTGAGAGTTCTTTGCAGGAGAACATTACCTTGTAGGGGTAATAGTCACATGTTTTCACCAACAAACTTTATGTACTCCCTTTTATACTAGCAGATATGGAGCAATATAACTATGTTGGCAGAACCAGAGATGTAGCCCAGGAGGGGTGAACTCCGTCAACAAATATTTTATTATGCTCTTAATTATGCTTGTATGAGTTATGTGCTATTATGTTGCTTATGATAAGTTTACATGTGAAGACTAACTCATGACTTGAAGAAGCATTGGAAAAATCTGTTTTGTGACAATAACCATTTTACATTGCAAAGCGTTAGAACAATCCTTGTTTATTTATTTGTTTGATTTTGGAGAAGAGGAAAAAGACACCTCCTCCATTTTCAGATCAAATTGGTATCAGAGCTTTATCTGATCAAGTTGCAAGAATGGGCAGCAAAAAGAGTCTCCAAGAGCTAGAGGAGCAAAATTTGGCTCTGTTTATGGAGAACATTGAGTTGAGAAGGATGCTAGAGATGGCTGAAGAGGAGAAGGGACATGTGCCTGCAGTTGCAGCATGTGCTTGATGAACAAGTTTCTGAAAGTTCTACTCATGTGCCAGCAAGAGAAATCTGAGAATGAAACCAATATGTGGTCATGGTTAAAATAGTGGTTATGGACCATATGAGGAAGATGATGCATGTGCATTTTGCAAGCATCTTCAAGATTCTCACTATATGCCAGTTGATAAGAGTGGGTGGCTAGAGTCATTTGCAATATCATTGTCGTCATCATTAGAAGCTAAAAAGACGAATGACAAGTTTAAAGAGGTAATTAGCATTTCAAGTACAATTTCTTCTGTTTATGTGCATAACACCTCTTTTGCAATGTTTGAGCAACATACCAAAGGTAATGGTATGAAGTTGCTTTCCAAGATGGGTTATGAAGGAGGAGGTCTCAACATAAATGGCCAAGGTATCACCAATCCAATCATGGTTTAGGAGAGACCCAAGTATCAAAGATTGGGATATGGTCAAAGGCAGTTTGGAGAATGATCTAAATGGTTTGAGGCACATCAACCATCTGAGGATGAGATGTCACCACCACCTTGTGACAATGTTCATTTGTCTCCCAAGCGAGATGAATGCTTCAAGGACCATGTATGTCATTGTCCACTCCACTCCGTCAAAGCTGCAGCCCTAGTTCATGGGTGTTTTCCAATGCATGGTATTTTTGATTATTTGCGGAATACCCTTGTACATTTTGTAATGCAATTGACCATTGTGTGGCTGTTTGTGAGAAACGCATGATAATGGTTAAAAGAATGGATCAGATTCTAGGCATCGAGCATAATAATTCTCCTTCGCATGAGAGGACTTCTTTGTTGGCAAGCAAGAGGAAGCTCTTTTGTACCCATTGCAAGATGCATGGACATGGCAATGAACGATGTTGGAAATTACATCTAGAGCTCCTTTCCAAGAAAGGAAAGGAGATTGTGCAACATAATGCAAGGGAAGAAAGAGGTGGCAAAGAGGACATGTAGCAATCCTAAGCAATCTTCAAGGCAAAGATGATGCAAAAAGAGAACCCATAAGCCTAGGAGAGACAAAGTTTGGGTGGACTTGTTTGTAAAGTTGCTTTGTAAATTTGTAATTACTTCTTGTTGTTTACCTGTTTAGGTACTGTTGTAAAGTGAACAATCATTGTCACTATAATGTTCAACAAGTATGTGTTTTTCATTGATGTATGTATCAGTTAGTTTATAAGTCCACATGTTCAAGGACTTTTGTGAATGTACAAGATTGCCATTCACAGTTTGTCTACAAGTTTGTCATGTACTCACAGATGCAAGTATTCGATATGAATCTTGTGTGAATATAATCTTTGTTTCAAGATTGTACAAGATGACTATGTTTTGTAGGCAAGGCCAATTGTATCATTGAAAATCTACAACAATGTACTTTTTATGTACAAGTTCAACTTGACGACGGTAAAACAAGTCTATGTTGCTTTTGATTTCCAAGATGGAGTCAAGTTTGTCTTCAACAGCTTCACTTCAAGATGAAGTTGTTTTTGAGCCATGCAAAGATGAGTTTAAAGATTTCAGATTCTACTCATCAGTATTTTTGTTCTTGCAACAACGATAAGAATGTTGGCTCAATTCTTAAAAGGACAGTAGGTCTTCACGAAGAAGATAGGTGAAGTGTCTTGATTGGGGCTTGAAGGGCACCAATTGAAAAGTAAGGATCTTGGATTGAGTTTTTGGGTGTTTTTGAGTTTCAGCCTCATTATATCGACTAGTGAACTAAACTTTTTGAGTCCAAAAAGTCCTAGTGGGGAGGTGTGACCAAGAGATCAAATTTTAGCTAAAAAATGGAAGTGCCTAGAAAGTCTCATTGTTCTAAATCCAACTACGTTCATTTCACCTCAATTTGACACTGTATGCTCAAGTTATCGCGTGATAACTGTTTTGGCCCAACAACTAAAATTTTAGCAGGTCTTTTGACTGGGTCGCTAACTGGGTGATCGTATAGTTGAGTTAGCAAGGTGATTGTGCAAGCATGAGCCAACCAGGTGCTGGCACTTGGCATCCTCCGATTCGTTGGTCACTGGTCAATTTTGATTGGTTGTTGTGTTTCTACGTGGACCAATAGAATGGTGCCCCGTGGCCTAGTTATGGGCTGCCACGGGACATGTAAAATTTTTGGCATGGTAGGACAAGATCCGAGAGGGATTTGAACCCCTGAGCTTCAATCCAACAACGGAATGCTCAATCAACAGGCTCGATGGTGGTTCTTGTTATGTAATGGGCAAAACTTGTAATTAAGTTTACATTGGTGCCCTTTGGAGTAAGGGGCCGAGCTGCTAGCCCCGACCCCCAATCATATTCGTAACCACATGACCCTCGACACAAAGATAAGGGCCTCGAGACATTTTGCGGGATCCATGGTCATATCCTGCAACACGAGACCGCAGGCCAAAGGTAGAAGCTCTATGACAAGGGGGCTTACCCTGGCCCTTGGACCGTGGCCATATCTCACCGTTGAGGACCATGGCTTGGCACTTGTGGGGAGCGCTATGGAAAGGGGGCCAACCCCAAGTCCTTTGGACCACAATGTGACTAGAGCATAGAGATTTAAGGGGCCCGGTGGGAAGGGCGGGTGATTAGCCCATCCCTTGATCCCGTGGCACTCCATGTGACTACACGCCCGATGTTTAAGGGCTAGGCTGGCGGGGGCGGGCGTTAAGGCCCATCCTACAACCTTATGTGGCCTATATTACCGTATTTTTCGCCTTAAGGGGTCATTGGTGAATTTAAGTTTCCTACAAAATGCACTGACAGAGGGTGAAAATTTCGCTCCATTAGCGAAAAACATGGTGGATTTGTAGGATAGTTAGATTGTTGGTCCAATTTGTAGGACAGTTAACAGTAAAACTCATGGGAGAGCTTGGGGAGTAATATGTTTTTGAGTTTTTGATCAAATTGAGCTCAAGAAGAGTCTACCTGGGGTTTTTTAGATATTCTGGATGCAATGGTGACCTCTAATTTTCTAATTTGAGCACATCCAAGGAGTCTTTTTGCAGGTTGAAAACCAAGGGTGTATGGATTAATCAGGGTTTTGAAGCAATTCTGGAAGGTGTTTAAGCATGGAGAAGGCCTTGTACGAGTTTTATCACCTTCAAAAGTCTACTGCAACAACTGTTATTTGCAGGGTTCTGCTCAGGTTTACATTTCTCGTTATGTCATGTTCAGGGAAGTTTTTTTATGCCCTTCAATGTGGAATTGAAGTACTCACATGCTCATTTTAGCTCATTTTAGTTGGAGTATAGGATCTTTGTAGGAGATGCCTTGTATTCCTGCCTTATGTGAAAGTTCTTTGCAGGAGAACATTACCTTGTAGGGGCAATAATCACATGTTTTCACAAATAAACTTTATGTACTCCCTTCTATACTTGAATATATGGAGTGGTCTAGCTATGTTGGCAGGTCTAGAGATGTAGCCTAGGAGGGTTGAACTCCGTCAACAAATCTTTTGTTATGCTCTTCATTATGCCTGTATGAGTTATGTTTTATTATGTTACTTATGAGTTATGTGCTATTATGTTGCTTATGATAAGTCTACATGTGAAGACTAACTCATCACTTGAAGAGACATTGGAAAAACCTGTTTTGTGACAAGACCCATTTTACTTCTCAAAGCGTTAGAACGGTCCTTGTTTAGTTGTTTGTTTGATTTTGGAGAAGAGGAAAACGACACTTTCTCCATTTTCAGATCAAAATTTGAAAATGAAGGCGTCTTTTTACTCTTCTCCAAAATCAAACAAACAAACAAACATGGATCGTTTTGACGCTTTGCAAGGTAAAATGGGTATCGTCACAAAACAGATTTTTCCAATGTCTCTTCAAGTCATGAGTTAGTCTTCACATGTAGGCTTATCATAAGCACATAAGAGCACATAACTCATCCAGGCATAATGAAGAGCATAACAAAAGATTTGTTGACAGAGTTCACCCCTCTTGGGCTACATCTCCGGGTCTGCCAACATAGTTAGACTGCTCCATATATTGAGTATAAAAGGGAGTACATAAATTTTTTTTGATGAAAACATGTGGCTATTACCCTTACGAGGTAATGTTCTCTTGCAAAGAACTCTCACATAACGCAACAATACAAGGCATCTCCTACAAATATCATATACTCCAACTGAAATGAGCTAAAATGAGCATGTGAGCACTTCAATTCCACGTTGAAGAGCATAAGCAAAACTTCCCTCAACATGACATAATGAGAAAAGTAAAGTTGAGATGAACCCTGCAAGTAAGTTCCTAAAGGAGCTCATGAAGCTTAGACCTAGTATGTCCTGTGGAGGTAGGTTGGTGATAAGTCTAGGAACAGTCACCTGAAGGAAAGCTCAGATTGCTGACCTATGTGTGGGTAAATTGCCACTGGAAAACCAGAGTTATAGTTCAGTGAGTGTAGTTTGTGGACAATCCTCTTTCAGTCTTATATTCCACCTTCTACTTGAAGCTTGTGTGCATCTGCGTGTGGTGCAGTCTAAGGAAAGTGTGAAGTTCTGGTTTGGCTTGAAGACTTAAGGACTTGTGAAGAGAAAGGAACCTTTGAGCATTGGGATGTTCTACTTATTGTTGCAGTGATTGCAATCTTGTATTAAAGCATAATTGAAGGACACTTCAAGTTTTCACAACCTGTTGAAGAACACTGCAAGAGTAGTGTCCAAGTATTCCTTGGAGAAGCCTTCATTGTCTTGGATAGTGCTTGGGGAAACTTATTGAAGACATCTTAAGCCATTATTGAAGACATTTGCAGACATATTGAAGCATCCTTGAAGCAACAATGTTGAGTTGTCCTTGGAGTTAATCTTGGAGACCATGATGCATTAGTCATCATGAAGTGACCTTGGAGAAAGTGTTTGGGTAATATGAAGAGCAGTGGCGACAAATTCTAAGAGGACAAGGTTGTTATTGATGAAGTGACTTGGAGGAGGCATTGCTGAAGATAGAAAAGGCTCGTTGAAGAAGATATTGTGAGCCGTGAACAATCATCAAACTTATCATGTCGAATTGAAGCTGAGGGTTGGAGCCCTAGAGGTTGGAACCTCATAGAGACAAGGTTGGTGCCTTGGAAGATAGGGTTGGAGCCCTAGAGGATAGGAGTCCTCAACAGACTAGGTTGGAGCCTGTACCAGAAATAGGGTTGGAGCCCTAGAGGTTGGTGCCTCAATCTGACAAGGTTGGATCCTTGGGAAGTCCAAGTCAGTGCTTGGCATAATACAAGTTGGAGCCTGGGAGATTGACGACTGGTGTCTTCATCTAGGGTTGGAGCTCTACACAAATATTGCACTTGATTTATTGATATTAATAAAAGTATTTATTCTTATTGTTCATTTTGTGTTCTAAATATAAGTGATCTAACTGGTAAAATTAACAATTGAAAAGAAATACTGATTCACCCACCTCTCAGTATTTCCAACAATTGGTATCAGAGCCAATACCTTCTCACAAGCCTAACAACTTGAAGATTGATCCCTAGAACACAAATGGCGAAGCCAAGGAAGAAAGTTTCCAATCCTCCTGAAGATGTGTCTCCCTCAACCACTGAAATCGAAGTTAATCAATTTGTGAAGGCTCCATTGTTCAATGGAATCTTTGATATATGGGAGGAAAGAATGAGGAATTTCTTAAAGACTCAAGGAATTGAAGTCTGGAAATCGGTTATTGCTGATAACATGATGGATGGAGAATCCAAGGAACATAATTGAAGAGCAATGAAAGCAATCTTGAATGGGATCCCTGATTTTATGAAGGCCAATTTTGAAAAATGTTCGTCAACGAAAGGCATATGGGATAAACTTCATGGTCTTCAGTCAAAAGGAACATTGACAATGATCTCTAGTAAAAAAAATGATGGAAAACAAGAAGGAAATCCATAGCCCATCAAGGAAGCTGAAGATAAGAGTGATAACATCAAGGGTAAAGAAGTTCTAGAAGATGAAGAGAATGAAGAAGATTTTGAAGAAGATCGCCTCACTAAACTTATGGCTGCCATAGAAGAGATTAACAATTTGTAAAATGAAAATAAGGAACTTAAGAAGAAAGCGCAAGTTGGTGACTAGGACAAGACAAGGAAGGAAGTTGACCTTGTCAAGCTTCAAGTAGAAGAAAGAGATGAGGTGCCCGTTAAGATTAAGGAAGAATTTCATTAGAACAAGAGAGAGCATCATGAAGAAGTCTTATCCATGACAAATCAATTGGTTAAGGTAAAGAAACAGGAAGATACCTTTTCAAGCCACCTTGAACAAAGGCACAAGAGCTTGAACAAACTTGAAGCAGAGATTGGTCAATACAAGGAAGATGTCTTCTCCCTTAGATCATAACTAGAAGAAGCTAGGAAACAAGCATAGGGAGCTAAGAAGGCAATGGAAGCATTGGCATTCATAGAAGGACAAGTTTATAAAATAGAAAAGGAGAGAAACACCATGACATGCCAACTAGAAGAGAAGGATGATGACATCACCAAGTTAAGATTAGAATTCACTTCTCTTAAGGCCTAATCATGTGAAGCAACCAAGATGAAGGAAGAAATGGAGATCATTCTATCAAAGAGGGATGAAGAATGCAAGAAAATGAAGGAAGAAATTGTCTTTCTTAAAATGGAAGTTGACTTGCTGAATAAGAACTTGAAACGTTCTCAAACCCTATATGACATCCTAAGTCATCAAAGGTCTCCCCTTGATAAATCAGGCCTTGGTTATGTAGGTGAATCCTCAAGCAAGAAGGAAAATGCTTCAAACAACAAGAATGTGAGGAAGCAAGGAAGAAATGTTGATGTTCCCAGCAAAGGCAAGAGTCAAGTTGACATTGGAAGAAATCGTACTCCAAGAAGAAATGAAGATGTCAAGGATACAAGAAGCAATGGTTATCATCAAAGGATTCCAAGGCAAAAACACTTAATAAGTACATCAAGGAAACCTTCTTCTCCCAGTTATCAAAGTATATTTCTTGGTTATCGCTATTTTTGTACAAACTTTGGGCACATGGCAAAAGATTGTAGAGCATATCACAAGGAGAATTATAATGGTCCTCGTCAATCTTTGAGAAGCAATTTTGTAAGAAGTCATGAATTCTTATTCATGGGCAACATAGAGTGCTTCAAGTGTCATAACATTGGACATATGGCACGTGATTGTAACTTGACTTGGGCCCCTACACAAGCTAGAACTGTGCCAGAGAAGAAAGTTACACAAGTATAGAGAAGGAAGCAAATTGAATCGAGAAGTCTCTTGAACACTCCAACCTACAACACCTGTTGTTGACATAATGAATTTAATTTGATATTCCAAGTATTTGATGGTGAGACTCTGCCAAAGGAGACCATGCATATTGTTAGGGGGAGCTTATTATTCTTAATCATTCTTGCAGAAGCTATCCATGAAAGGGCCCTATGAAATCATCAATGGGTCACACATGTACAATCATCCTTTGATAGATCATCTCTCGGGAGTAACTCCATTGAAGAGCATGATTCCTGACTCATCCAATGGACCATGGTTGACGATTTCTTCCACTTGCTCACAAGGCAACAATCCTTTTGTCCAAAGAAGATAGAAGAGTTTATGTAGGCAGGGGGAGTTGATTCATCACATGAAGAAATGTAAACACATATATCATGGACCACATTGCCATAAGGAAGAGCACCATGACAGGGGGAGTAACATACCTATGAAGAAACTACTATTTGTGAAGAAAAGAAGATAGGGGGAGTATTTGGGCACCCCGTTTTCCATTGATGTCAAAGGGCGAGAGAATGTTGAAAGGGAAAGAATATTGCCATCAATGACAAAGGGGGAGATTGTTAATCTAGGTTGCCATTGATGTCAATATGGTATTAGACAGGATGACAAATATTCTTGAGATGCCAAATGATGTCATAACTCTTGAAGATATCAAGACACTAATAAAGAAGTGCCAATCATGTACCTTTGATGATCTTGATGATGAAGCCCTAACCTAGAGAAACCCTTGTTGTGTTGAAGCAAACCCTAAAGGCATGAAACCCTAATCCTATGTGCATACCCTACAAGGGATCCCTACATTTGAAGCCCTAAAAGAAGAAACCCTAGACTATATGAATACCCTAACCATGAAAAACCATGAAAAAGGGGGCATAAATCACTAGACATATATATACATATATTTATATCAAATATAAATATATATTTGTTATATTTATATGATATAAAATATATAACATACTTTTTGTTGAATGGGGTGGTCCCCTCTCCTCTCCAATTTACCATATATATATATATATATATATATGAGACATTAACAGGCATATATATGATCTGGGTCCCTACCTATCCACGTATAGATTAAAATCATATATAAAATCGTATAGGTTAAAATCACACTCAAGCTTTTCACTACAATGCAGGTTGACTTCCTATATAGCCAACACATGCATCCCTTTACAAGGATATATATATGTGAGCCAAATAAACTCGTTGAGGTATTACCATAGAGGAGAAATAGATTGGTAAGAAAAAGCGAGGATCACTTTACCGTAGTTCACATCTCGTGAACCCTTGAAGGATACGAAAATACATTTGAAACCACAATACAATCTTTTTGAAAATACGTGTGAATCTGTAGTGGATATCGTGACCCTTTTTTCTATGGTGTGGAATCTGCGGCCCTGTAGAAGCCTCAATTACAGAGTTCTTAATAACGATTTGCAGATTTATAAAATTAATATTGCTGTCTTGGACCAAGCATATAGCTACAGGATTTTGACATATTATTCTATGATTGGGATTGCTCAAGAACACCTACAACCCTTAGATTTGTGCAAATACCTTTGGATCAGTGTATCAAATAGCACCACACAACATAGAATTTGGACCTGTGACAAATTCTTTGACTCGAATTTGTGAACAGAACCTCGGACCTGAGCTCAAACGTAGAACAATCACCTGTATTGCTTTCGTGCCTTAGCTTTATGGGAGAATAGTAGACATGGGCTTATCAACTTGTTTTATAACTCAGATTTGCAAGACTGTGGATAAGGAGACATACTTCAAGCCTCAGATCTGTGGTGGATAGACCTTAGGCTCATCAGTTGAAGACTTGTATCACTAGTTGAAGGCTTGTCATCTGGAAGCTGCTCAAACTTGTGTGAAGGCCTGGACAATGTCATTTCAGACTTAGATTGACAGCAACCTATTGTAGCTCGGACTAGTATACCTTAAAGTCTCCTATGGTAAGAGGACTTGGTAGAAACCTCAAATTAGTATATGAAGGCTCAAGTGTTCATGGGGGCTCGGATTTAGGAGCTCAGGATGCTTAGACCTGGTATGTCTTGTGGAGGCAGGTCAGTGATAAGTCTAGGAACAGCCACCTGAAGTAAAGCTCAGATTGCTGACCTATGTGTGGGTAAACTGCCTGTGGAAAACCAGAGTTATAGTTAAGTGAGTGCAGTTTGTGGATAATGATCTTTCAGTCTTATATTCCACCTTGAACCTGAAGCTTGTGTGCATCTGCGTGTGGAGCAGTCTAAGAAAAGTGTGAAGTTCCGGTTGGTTTGAAGACTTTAAAGGACTTGTGAAGAGAAAGGAGCCTTTGAGCATTGTGATGTTCTACTTATTGTTGCAGTGATTGCAATATTGTATTAAAGCATAATTGAAGGACACTTCAAGTTTTGACAGCCTGTTAAAGAACACTCTAAGAGCAGTGTGCAAGCATTCCTTGGAGAAGCCTTCATTGTCTTGGATAGTTCTTGGGTAAACTTATTTGAGACATATTAAGCCATTATTGAAGACATTTGCAAACATATTGAAGCATCCTTGAAGCAACAATGTTGAGCTGTCCTTAGAGTTAATCTTGGAGACCATGATGCATGAGTCATCATGAAGTGACCTTAGAGAAGACAAGGTTTTTATTGATGAATTGACTTGGAGGAGGCATTGCTGAAGATAGATAAGGCTTGTTGAAGAAGATATTGGGAGCCGTGAACAATCATCAAACTTATCCTGATGAATTAAAGCTGAGGGTTGGAGCCTCATAGAGACAAGGTGGTGCCTTGGAAGATAGGGTTGGATCCGTAGAGGATAGGAGTCCTCAAGAGACCAGGTTGGAGCTTGTACCAGAGATATGGTTGGAGCCCTAGATTTTGGTGCCTCAAACTGACAAGGTTGGAGCCTTGGTTAGTCCAAGTCAGTGCTTGGCATAATACAAGTTGGAGCTTGGGAGATTGAAGATTGGTGTCTTCATCTAGGGTTGGAGCCCTACACAAACATTGTACTTGATTTGTTGATATTAATAAAGGTATTTATTCTTATTGTTCATTTTGTGTTCTAAATATAAGTGATCTAACTAGTAAAAGTAACAATTGAAAAGAAACACTGATTCACTCCCCTTAGTATTTCCAACAACTTCATCCTTTTTCTTGAGAAGGTAGAGCCATGTCTTTCTAGAGTGATCATCAATAATTGTTACATAGTAAAGATGACTTCCAAGTGATTTGTTAAACATGGGCCCACACACATCAGAATGTATGAGGTCTAATATTTCTTTAGACCTTGTTTCAATATTTGAAAATGGTTTTCTTGTATGTTTTCCCAAATAGCATCCCTTGCAAACTCCTTCACGATCTTCTTTGATATCGAGGATGCCATGAACTAGATGTTTAAGAATGGGAATGGCCTTGTAGTGAAGGTGATCATATTTTCTATGCCATAACTCAATGGGAGTGATTTCCATATGAACTAGGGCTTGAGGAGGTGGTGTGATGACTCTATACAAGCTTCCTTCACGGACTCTAATAGCCCTAGCTTTATCAATACTTGATTCTTTTCCCCAAACCAAGACCTTTCCATCAACAAAAGCATCTATCCCCTTTATCTTCTAAGCAAGAAATTGAAAGTAAATTCTTTTTCAAACTTGGAACATATAGTATGTTGTTGAGATGTATTTTTTCTCCATTCTCTAGATTCAAAGATGTTGATCCCATGCCTCTAACAACATAGCTTTTGTTGTCTCCCAATTCCACCGCATGAGAAGATGGTTCCTTTGATAGAGTTTTTAGTTGTTTGCTTTCCCCTATCATATGCCTTGATGCTCCATTGCCAATGTGCATGCGTTATCATCATTAAGTGATTCTGTAAGAGCAACTAGGAACCCTTGACTTTTGACCTTGTTGAATAAGTATTAGACAATCTTTTTGATCCATCTTCCTGTAGAATTGAACCCCATTCTTATCATAGGAGTAATCATTTCCATCAAGCCAACGAAGTGATCTTCAATCTTCTTTGACCTTAAATTTGATACCATGTTGAGAAATCAATACTAGTAGAATTAGGGTTAGATTTCTCTTTCTTGATAATTACTTGTGAATTATGTTGGCTTATTTTACTTATTTGTTATATTATCTTTCATCAAACAATTACCAAATTATGTGTGCATGAACATTCACAAAAACACAAGACACAAGATGTAGGCACTCTGCCAGGGCAAAACCCCTATCTAGGGAAAAACCCAGTCAAAATATCTTCCTTCAATAGTTTTCCTTGAGACTCTTCAACCTAGACACAAACCTCCTGATCCAAGATCTTTTGCTTATAGATGTGTTAAAGAATTACATGCATAAATTGTAGCTCAACACAGAAAACTTAATGTGCACATGAGAGAAGAGGAGAAACACATAAAGCATGAAAAAAGACAACAAAACTTGATAACAGAGTTCATCCGACTTGGACTACGTCTTCCGACCGTGCTTGATCAATGGGGAGGCCTTCATTCATCAAGTGGCATGAGAAAGAAGAGTACAAGCATCAGTTACAAAAAAGGAGTTTTATACCTCCATACTGAAAAATGGCCAAAAAATGTAGAACTCTGATGGAGAAACGGACAATACCATTGCGTTCGTGGCATCAAGAAATGCTGAAACCATATAAAATTTGTCAAAATCCGACAAAATGAAAATTCGGCCCTCTTGCAAAATTTTGCCTCAAACTCTGTGCACTACCTTCTCTCCCTGGGCGCACTGATAAACTGCGTTTAAATAAAAAATGGGTGGCGGATTTTCCAAAGTTTCTATTGTGGTGTGTTGGTTGAGGATCCAATTAATGGGGAGGAGGTCGGGTGGTCAAACCCCGCCTCCTCCTTTTTACATAACAAAATTTATTTATAATAAAAAATTGGTTGGGTCGGGCTCGCCTTGGGCTGCCCGCCCACCCTACCCCCGTTGCCATGGCTGTTGCGTTTTCTCTTTGGGCGTGGTTGGGTCGGTACCCTAAGGGCCGACCCAACACACACTATACATTTAATTACAATGCTGTGGGTTGTTTCTTTTATGAGCCCCATTCCGTGGGATGAGGGTTGTGGGGTGGCAGGGTCATGGCCGCCCAACCCATTATGGCTGTTGGTTGTGTGGGAGGGGTTGGGGGTCGTGGCCCGCCCCTCCACCAATATTATTATGCGGTTGGGGTGGCTGGGTTGGTGGCCTGCCACCCCTTTTTTTATATTTTTTTTGTTTAATAAAAACAAAATGTGCATTTCTGAAAATTCGGGTTTGGACCGAAGGAGTCATTTTAACAAGGCAACAATTTTGCCTAGAATCTAGCCGAAGTTCGCTGGATTCTGTCTGCCGGAAAAAGTCCAAATTGTGCCTTCATTAATCCTGCCCAGTCATCAAAAAGTCAACCCAACTTTGACTGCCTCTATCTCTTTCATCTGGACACGGATTGGAGTGTCGTTCGCACCATTGGAATCAGGGCGACGAGCACTTCGATCTAATGTCAAGTTCATAATCTTTCTGCCACTTTGAATTTTGAGTTTTTTCTAGGTCACTGGTGTCTGAAGATCCACCTGGATCAGTGCATCCCATTGAGGAGCTTTTGGACCCCAAAAGCATTTACATTTAGCACACTGTTTGTGTCCTTCCAACCCACACTTTCGATCACTTGCACGCAAAACTAGTACAATTTTTTTTTTGCAATTATGCACACCACACATGACTTAACAACCCTTCCTTGCCAAGAGTTTATAGCGCACACTCCTTGGCCAAGGATTACATAAAAAGTAATCAATACCTTAACTACTAATAAAGAAAGGCCAAAATATCATCCTTGCGTTTTGAAGGGATACGGAATACACCATCACTTTTACATTTACTTGCAACGTATGATTTACAATGGTGGCAATAACAAGCTACTACCTTAGAAACGGACCACCGTGAATGGGGTGGATTCATTTGGTGAACATGCTCACCTTTCGACTCCTCCAGTGATGTTTCCAAAGCATGGAGCATCGGACACGCGGTTTGTTGGTGTCCCTCTTTGTTGCAATGGCTACAACGATTCTTTTTCTTCCAAACTTTCGGGGTTGCCTTGGGGCGCTTTCCCCTGGTGTTCCTCCGATAAGTGTTTATGGGGCCCTCACTATTGCTGGACTGTGAGGAGGGAATTTCATCGTCTGTCGTTCGCTGGTTACTAACTGTATTGGGGCTTTCTCCCATTTCCTTTCTGGCGTATCCAAGTCCTGCACGACGCAGCAATTCCTCGGCTTCGATGAGGTTTACGATGCCTTGGATCCAATCCCTGTAGTATGTTTTTCAAAAGCAACGAATTCATCATCATGAAAATCATATGAAATCAAGGAATTGCTTTTTAGCTCCAGATAGCGATGTTGCAGCTTTTCCAAGGCCTCATCCTTAGCTTGCAACTGGCGTAGTAATCTTTGTTTTTCTTCCCTTGCCTATTGTAGAAGCCTCCTTAGCTCAGCATTCTCTACTTGGCTGCGGTGGTTGATCTCCTCAAGTTCTTGGAGTTTTGTTGCGGGGAGTGCCCTTTTCGTTATGTTTGTTGAAATCCTTGATTCATGGTCGGAATCAGATCCCCTTGCTCCGATACCACTTGATCCAAGATCTTTTGCTTATAGATGTGTTAAAGAATTACATGCATAAATTGTAGCTTAACACAGAAAACTTAAGGTGCACATGAGAAAAGAGGAGAAACACATAAAGCATGAAAAAAGACAACAAAACTTGATAACGGAGTTCATCCAACTTGGACTACGTCTCTGGGCCCTGCTCGATCAATGGGGAGACCTTCATTCATTAAGTGGCATGAGAAAGAAGAGTACAAGCATCAGTTACAAAAAAGGAGTTTTATACCTCCATATTGAAAAATGGCCGAAAAATGCAAAACTCTGATGGAGAAACAAACAACGCCATTGCGTTCGTCGCATCAAGAAATGTTGAAACCATATAAAATTTGTCAAAATCTAACAAAATGAAAATTCGGCCCTCCTGCAAAATTTTGCCTCGAACTCCGTGCACTGCCTTCTCTCTCGGGGCGCACTGATAAACTGCGTTTAAATAAAAAATGGGAGGCGAATTTTCCAAAGTTTCTGTTGTGGTGCGTTGGTTGAGGATCCGATTAATAGGGAGGAGGTTGGGCAGTCAAATCTCGCCTCCTCCTTTTTACATAACAAAATTTATTTATAATAAAAAATTGGTTGGGTTGGGCCCGCCTTGGGTAGCGCGCCCACCGTACCCCTGCTGCAATGGCTGTTGCGTTTTCTCTTTGGACGTGGTTGGGTTTGTGCCCCAAGGGCCGGCCCACCACCCACTATACATTTAATTACAATGTCGTGGGTTGTTTGTTTTATGAGCCCCGTTTCGTGGGATGAGGGTTGTGGGGTGGTGGGGTCATGGCCACCCACCCCGTTATGGTTGTTGGTTCTGTGGGAGGGGCCGGGGGTCGTGGCCCACCCCTCCACCAATATTATTATGCAGTTGGGGTGGCGAGGTTGGTGGCCTGCCACCCCCTTTTTTATATTTTTTTGTTTAATAAAACAAATTATGCATTTATGAAAATTCGGTTTTGGATCGAAGGAGTCATTTTAATGAGGCAACAAGTTTGCCCGAAATCTGGTAGGAGTTTGCCAGATTTTGTCTGCCAGAAAAAGTGCAAATTGTGCCTTCATTAATCCGGGGGTCGTGGCCCACCCCTCCACCAATATTATTACGCAGTTGGGGTGGCGGGGTTGGTGGCCTGCCACCCCCTTTTTTATATTTTTTTTGTTTAATAAAAACAATACGCATTTATGAAAATTCGGTTTTGGACCAAAGGAGTCATTTTAATGAGGCAACAATTTTGCCTGAAATCTAGCCAAAGTTTGCCAGATTTTGTCTGCTGGAAAAAGTGCAAATTGTGCCTTCATTAGTCCTGCTCGGTCATCAAAAAGTCAACCTGACTTTGACTGCCTCTATCTCCTTTATTCGGACTTGGATTGCAATGTTGTTCGCACCGTTGGAATCAAGGCGATGAGCACTTCGATCTGATGTCAAGTTCATCATCTTTTTGCCACTTTGAGTTTTGAGCTTTTTCTAGGTCACTGGTGTTTGAAGATCCACTTGGATCACCTCCACACCAAGCCAACCTCTCCTTCTTCAGTCCAACCTTCGACCTAGTAGCAACAACATTTCGACTCCAACAACTTCTACTCTGCAACTTCCTACATCAACAACAACTTCGACTCTGACAAGGAGACTTCGATTTCCTAAATTAGCCCACACGAGAGAGAGAGAGAGAGAGAGAGAGAGAGAGAGATCCCAAACCTTCGATTTTGTCTTTCCCTGCCTTATTGACCAAACTCGCACTCCTTTTAGCCTTCTTCACCTCTGCACACTTCCCAGCTACCAGCTTCAGATATCTAACTATGTGTGAGAGAGTGAGATGCTCCAAATGAAGTTGAACTGCCTTGTATATATAGCCTTCCAATGAGGCCGAATTGCCTTCCTTGAGGCTGACTTGATCTTCTTGAGGCCAACTTGGTGTGGAGGTTACATAATTTATTTTTGACTCAAAAATAATTCTTTTTACATTGTTCGAAAGCCCAAGAAGGGTCTCATAAAATATACAATGACTCTAATGACTCTTTATTAATCCTAGGAGTCCATAACGGGGACTTTGACTAATAAAATGATGACCCAAGCATGAAACCCATGCTTTAATAAGTCATTATAACAGTAATAAAAATTCTTTTGACAAATCCATTTTTTGAAGACTGAACATAGTCACATTTTGCAACATGTCCAACACAGCTACAACAGAGCTCTCCATAGCTCAACTGGCCACAACCCCTTTCAAGTGGGGTTGGGATTCCAACCACTATGTCCCATTGATGTGGCCATACTATTTGCATCTACTTAGGTAGATTCGACTAATGTCCAGTCCAAAGTGGACAGGGCTAACAACTTCATTGAGTGCATTCAACACACTTGCCAGCAGGTTCATTACATATTAGACATAGCTAATGATAAGGTCAAGCAACATCATGATCAGCATTGGGTGCCACACAGGTTCCAGGTGGGCGACAATGTTTGGTTACATTTGAAGGAGTGCCTCGCTGGGTCCCACCGCAAACTTTGCCCACTCCGATATGGGTCGTACACCATCGCAAAGGCTGTAGGGGACAATGCCTTTGAGCTAAGCATTCCACCGTTCCTTGGCCTGCACCCAGTATTCAATATGGATTGACTGTGACTATGCTTTCCCCCATTGTTGGACACATCCGACGTTGCTGAGCAGCTGACACCAACAAAGATCAACCCAAGTTGCATCGAACAAGCCACAACTGATAGGATCTTGGACACACAGATCAAGAACATAGATACACAAAGCAAGAACACTCGCTAGCAGAGGACCTAGCTATATCGAACTGTCAAAGCAGGGCAATTCCTTCACCAGGGAAAATGGTTCACCAGGGACAAAATTCAATAGAAATTTCCTCACCTCATGGAGGCTCTGCATGCAATGGGACAATTGCTTCCTAGGGGGGAGGACTGAACTAGGTGGATATTGGTGGCCACCCACCTATTCCACCTAGACCTCCAGTCGGTTGCATCTGTTTCCTTGATTATAGCAGCATTTACTATTTTTAGTTGTTTTTCGGGTCCTAAACTTCCAGAGCTGTGTTAACCCCCTAAACGATGTTGTTTTGAGGTTCACAACATGGGCTTGTGACAAATCTTGTAGTACTTGGAGAGATATTTCCAACGAAGTATCGTACGCACCAAACGAAGATCATATGACCAAGTAACAACCCCAAGAAGTTGGCTGTCCAACGAACCCACGAGGCCCACAAACTCTTAGCATTCCATCACCTAGGGTTAGGGTTTTGGTTGTTTAGGGTTTTCCCTTGTTGTTCGATAATAAAAAGGCCCTTGTGCCTTATTGTAACATAATTTAGAGGCATGTAGCCACCACATCTCTTCTTAGAGATAAGCTACCATTGCTCGAGCTATTTTGTTTCCATTCTACTTGCAAGCATCTTTCAACTCTTTGATATTAATGAAATGAAGATTTATTTTTGCTGCATCTCTGTGTTTATGCTTATATCTGTATTTTGTTGTTCCCGCATAAGTCCAGATCAGCGACTGACCCCAATAATTTTCTGCGCACCTTCTCTGCCTATTAGTTGCTGGTGGCCAAACTTTTTAGTGGCCAATCCATCGTTGTTTCTACCCACCTCCCGACTAAAATATTTTCTTTACTGAATGTGATGGTTTTCAGTTTCAATAAGTTTTGTCACAATTTAATGCTCATTTGTTGTTCATCCATAGATGCATATAAATTTGAACTTATAAATGAAAATACATTGAATCATTTACTTCAAATGCTGAGCAAAAGTTAGGAAAACAAACACATTAAATGACAAATATTTTTGGGGCAATGCCCATGGAAAAACCCTGAAGGGAAAACCAAAGGGAAAACCAAAAGAGAGAGTAAATATTTAGTATGAACTCACTGAAAAAAGACGAGTTTACAACAACCATTTCCAACATTAAATAATTTGCACTTATCTCGAAAACTGTGCCCAAACACCACACCGAAAATTGTGCTAAACTCCTTGAAATCTATGCTCCATTTCTTGTATGGTCTATACGTCTTGTACAGTCTGAAACAACAACAATAAATGCCACGATTTGTGTGCTTGATTGTCTCTATTAGTTGTATAGTTTTGTGCCTCAAAATTTGTGCAAATAATGCTTTGATTTTTGTGCAGATTTTTTGTACTAGCTATATGGTTGTACCTCGAAATCTGTGCAAATAGTGCCCTGTTTTTTGTGAAGATTAACAACTATATGGCTTGCATTAAATGTTGGAACCTTTCTTGGTCTATGTGCCACCAAATGTCCTTGGTAAATGCGTCTTCATGGTGCACCTTCTTTCATCTTTCTTCAACTCTTCTCCTCTCTCTCCTTTTAAAAAGGAATTGAATAATGATGGTGTCTTTCCCTAGAATCTCCTCTTTGTCTCATCATTATGAATTCACCTTAAACCTAGATCTAATGGCTTAGATTAAATCCTACACAAATAAGATCTATGGTTGTGATATAATCTCTCATTATGATAACTTAAATCACTTAAGTTACTTTATTCATTAATGATGCACAAAAGACACTTTAACTTTGAAAGTTATAAAGTTAATGTTTTGAGGATCACTTTTGGACATTCTCGCACATGTTAGATGCCAAGCGAATGTTGAAGACACTTGTCCGAGCTAAAAATTTCAACACTCCCTCTTAGCGAGAAAGGTATTCTTCACCACCCCAACTTGTCTTTAAAAAACACAAACTTAACATTCATCAACAATTTCGTGAGAATGTCCGCAATGTGCTCATCTGTGGATATATATTGAAGCTCCACTGCCCCTCTTTGAACATAATTATAGATGAAGTGGTATTTATTTCAATATGTTTTGACCTTTCATGAAATACCGATTTTTGCCAGAGTTTAATGCAACTTTGATTGTCATAGTAACTTGGCGTAGGCTGCAACTACTGATCAAATAACACAACTAGTAACTTGCGAAGCTATATGGCCTCACAAATCACTTGACTAGCTGCCATATACTCTACCTCAGTAGATTTCAGTGCCACTGACTTTTGTTTCCTGCTGAACCATGACACAACCACTGAGCCCAAACTGAAACAACACCTTGAAGTGCTTTTCTTGCCCACTATACTGCCTGCCCAGTCTGAGTCTCTGTAACCAGTCAAACTGTTTCATCCCCTCTCTCATAGTCTAGGTCAAAATCTACTGTACCCTGAAGGTACTTGAGAACATGTTTTGTCGACACCCATTGCATTTTTCTTGGCTCAACCATATATTGACTGAGAGTGTTGACAACAAAACACAAATTTGGCTTGGTGTTGACTAGATACATCAATGATCCTATTAGTTGATGATACAAGGTGGGATCCACCATCTCACCCTCAGAAGCTCTCAACTTCTTCCAGTTAGTTATCATTAGTGTTGACATAGGCTTGCAATCCTCCATCTGAAATCTCTTCAAGATGTTAAGTGCATACTTCCCCTTTCCTAGAAAAATATGTCCTGGTTTTTGCCAAACCTATAATCCCAAAAAATAATGCATTAGTTCGATATCTTTCATCTCTAACTCTAATGTAAGATCTCGCTTACAACTAGCTATGCGATTCTCTGATCCTGTAATAAAGTGATCATCCACATATAGTACGCGAACAAGAGGATCTCCACCAACCACTATGTAGTATAGGTTGGGATCTGCCTCAGTATTCTTAAAACCCATCTGCTGCAAGTAGGTATGAATCCTCGAGTACCAAGCTCTGAGAGCTGGTTTCGGTTCATATAAGGTCCTTTTTAACCTGCATGCATTAGACTCTCTCCCATGCACCTCAAAGCTCTGGGGTTGCTCAATATACACCACCTGCATAATTCCATTTAGAAAAGTCGTCTTTACATCCATCTGATGTATCCTCCAACCTCCAACCCATCTTCACTGGAATGGAAATAACTGCCCCTATCGAAGTGTATCTCACAATTGATCCAAAGATCTCCTCATAGTCAACTCTCTCTATCTATAAGAACCCTTGTGTGTCACACATTGTGCAATGCCGCCATCTGCAACATACTTGATTTTGTAGAGCCATTCGGAAGTCACCACTAACTTCCCCTCAGATCTTGGTACAACCTCCCAGACATCAGTCTTCATGATGGACTTATACTCTTTGACGATGGTATCCCTCCAAACCTACTAGTTTGCTGCCTCCTCAAAAATAGAAGGCTCAGACTTATTTGAGACTTAGGAGCCTATTGCTCCCCCTTATCTCACTCATATGCCCTCCTAAAGGCTCGATTGTCCTCAAATCTCACATCTCGCATAACGACTGTTTTCCTTAAAGCAGGAATATATATGTTGTAAGCCTTTGAAGTCTCGTTGTACCCAACAAAATTCCCTTTTCTGATGTGGGCTCCAACTTTGTCCTCTTCTTTGAGGGGACATATGAGTAAGTCAAGCACCTAAAAATCCTCAAGTGTCCAACTTCAAGCTTCTTCCCTTTGAAAGCCTTCTTAGGAGTTTTACTCCCCAACACCTTATGAGGATTCATGTTATGGATATAAACAATTAGGTTGCATGCCTCAGCCTAAAGTAAAAATGGTAGACTTTGATCATGTAACATGGCTCTGCCTCAACAATGGCCCTGTTATTTCTTAGTACTCCCATTCTGCTGCAGGTTTTATGGAATTGTCAACTCTCTTTTAATGCCCTCCTTTGCACATAAATTTTTAAAGTCTTTGGAGTTATACTCACCCCCATTGTCTGACCTCAACACTTGAATTTTCCACAAGATCTTTCAACTCTTGGAACTTGCTAAAGACTTGACTGTTGGTCTTGATGAAGTAAATCCAAGTCTTCTTGGAGAAGTTATCTATAAAGGTAACGTAATACTCATACACACCCAAAGAGACTGATAAAGTTGGACCACATACATCTGAGTGTACCAAATCTAGAATCCTTGTTGCTATGCTATCACTGCATGGAAAAACAATTTGGGTGTACTTTCCAAGTGCACAGCCTTTGCACACATCGTGATGCTCTGTACTTAACTTTGGTAATCACATAATAATCTCACTCGACACCCTAAGAGTTCCATGGTGGAAATGAACCATCCTCCTATGACATAATGCACATAAATCACTATTGCTGCTAATGTGTATCAAGGTTAGCGTTGGTTGAAACATAAGCCGATATAGTTTCTCTTGTCTGATCCCATACACTTTTGTTGTTGTGACACTAGATCCCTTAGGATGAATGAATACCTGTCCATCTCGAAGCACCACCTCATACCCTTTGTATGTTTTATCAACCCAGAAACATGCAATACATCCCTCACTACCATGGGCGGTCAGAACTCCCTCTAAAAGATATTGTCCCATGCCCAACTGCCAACTGCCTTGACTTTGGAGTTGTTTCCAAAATCCACCTCAAGATCCACACCACATTTTATAAGATTTGTAAAGTACTCACACAAACTGGTCATATGGCTGGAGGCCCCATTATCTATAGACCAAACATTGGTAGATGTTGCACTCGTGGAAAGAAACAATGAATACTCTCTCTCAAATTGAAGGGAAAAGTCATCCACTTTAGCTGAAGCTGCAACCTGTTTCTTCTTCTTCTTGTTAGGACACTGACCTGCATAGTGCCCCAACTTGTGACATGCAAAGCACTTGACCTTGTTCATGTCCTTTTTCTATTCACCCTTTGACTTAGCCCCACCTTTAGGAGATTTCTTAGACGTTTTCTTGCCCTTTATTGAAAGAGCAACATTTTTTCATCATCCCATTGCAGCTGACATGTATGGCCTGAACCAAGTGTAAGCTCCTCTTGCACGAAATTGTCCCGAAGTCCCTCCCAATTGGGTATGTTCTCCTTGGCAACAATCTCGTGCAAAAAGCTATCCCATGGTTTAGAAAAATCATTCAAGGCTGTCCTAACCAACTTTGATTCCTCCACCTTTTCACCAACAATATCCAACTCATCACACACATATGACACTTTGGTAAGGTATGATGTAACTGTATCAATTTTAGTCATGGTGTTTCTTAACTTCTCTTTCAACACCAACTCTCTGTTTTTGTTTGAACTCTGATATAACTTGCATAAAGAATGCCACATCTCATATGCATTCTTCTTACCTATAACACGAGGAATCACATGGTCTTTAATGACATCATGGATAATCCTTTTGGCTTTAACATTCTTTTTGTTGTATTCGGCCAAAGGTGTTCCATTTGTAGGAACTGTGATAGTCTTAACAACTATGTCCCATACCTCATACTCCAAATCAATACTATCCTTTCTTTCCATGGGCTAAAATTTCCTGCCCCCTCCAATCTACCTCAAACCTTAACCCTATGGCCATTTTCTTTAAAACCAAGAAATGTCGGATAAGGTTGTTAGTGATGTCAATCGCTAGCATTTTTGGTGTAGTTAAGCAAACCCTAATATGTCCTAGGTGTATGGATGAGGAATGTATATGTTGATATGATGAAACCCTAGGTGAATGGAAGAAGTCCTAAGCATGATAAATCAAGCCCTAGCAAATTTGTGGCATGATCATAATAGGGTTGCCATGGTTGAAATGCATGATAAATGCAGCCCCAACAAATTAGTGGCATGATCATAATGGCAAATAGGGTTACCATGGTTGAAATGGTGAATATGGGTTAGTGCTTGGTGGATTCATTTGGTACATTGGTGCATAGTGCAAATATTGATAAAGCTATTGGTGCATGGAAAATTGTCCATGAGATTGTAATTACAATTGGTCATTGGTAGTGAAGATCATGGGCGACATCCTTAAGAATCATGAATTCAACCTTCTGGAAAACAAACTGCTGAAGTCGTCTCCACTATTTGAAGTAATCAACGTGAAGCTCTATTGATACACAATGCAGCAATACCATGTAGCTCAAATCAGCCTACATGAGCACCCCAAGAAACATGACCATTCACAATAGTGTCCAACCACTATCTATTAGCATGAAGCCTCCTCCATTGAGGCATCAAAGTAGGTCAAGAAAGCAAGAAAAACATTCGATCTGAAGTAAGAAGTTGGAGTTCACAACTCATGAACTAGGAGCTATTCAAGGAGGCTAAATGAAGGAGCATTTGTTTTGATTTTTGATTATACCTTTTTCTGTGGTTCGTTTGGAGCAGGGTTTATATTTTTCTGTGGTGATACTCTTCTATGGTTCGATCTACACTTCAATTTTTGGCCCTTTGTGCTCAGTCCTGAGGCCAAGACAAACCTCATATTTCGGCCCTGTGAAGGTCTGTTACAGACCTCTGTTTTCGGCCCCTTTAAAGTTGTCACAGATCTCAGGTTCAACCCCTTTCTGGCTTGGATTTAAACCTGAATACAGCTCGAAACAGAGCCTCAGTCCTGAGGCTTTCGGACCACTATCATCTGCAACTCTCGGCCCCGATTTAGCACAAAATTGCGAGCTTTTGAAGTGTTTCGACTGTGACAGGATTAAGGGATTCTTGTAGCTAGAACCCAAGTCCAATTTTGAGTACATATTTGGGTTGGATATGATACACAAGAGCAGACCTTGAGCAGACTTATGACTGCTATTGAAGCTGCCATTTGGGTACCTTGTTAAAGATTTAAAGAAGACTCTGGTGCAGGCTTACACTCAGTTTTTGGCTTCTTTGGAGCAGAGTTGAAGTTAGTTTGAAGATGTTCTATGCAAACTTGAAGCCATCATTGGAACAAGCTTTTAGAAGATTTGAGCAGACTTGAAGTCTAGTTGGAGTAGATTTTAACCACTTGAATTATTGTGCAGACTTGAAGCAGCCTCATTGAAAACATTCTTGGAGCATCTTGAAGCCTTACTCAAGACGTCCTTGAAAGCTTGTTGGAGTCCTCTTGATGATCTATTGGAGCATTCATTGAAGTTTTTCCGATGATCTTATAATAAACCTTGAAACTTCAGAACAAGTTTGTAGAAGACCTATATACAGATTGACTTCTTGACTTGGAGTTGATTTGTGGACCTGAAAAAAAAATCCTATTGAAGACATTATAGTAGGGAATATTGGAGACATCATTGTAGACCATTGAAGAACTGGATAGTGCAGACATTGGAGCAGATATAGTGAGGACCTTTATTGCAAAAAATCCTTGCGGAAGATCTTGTAGCAAAGACCATTGTTGCAGACCCTTGAGGATTATAGTGCAGACCTTGGAGCAGGTCATTGAAGACATTGTTGGAGATCTTGGTGCAAACCTAGATGCAAATCTAATTGGAGACGTATAGGCCAAGTGGCGATATCTAAGACAGAAAGAAGTAACTTGAAGATTGTTTGGAACATGAAGAACATCAGTTGGAGAGTAGATTGAAGACCTGAAGACCTAGACATCAAATTATGTACAACTTGTAGCTGTGTTGGTGCTCAGCTTGGAGATAAGAGTCCTCCATGGGTTGGTGCCCACATTCACTGAGTTGGTGCTCAGTTTGGGGGATTGGAATCTCCCGTAGGTTGGAGCCTACAAAAGGTACAGGTTGGTGCCTATAGCCATTGTTGAGGATTGGTGTCTTTTTGATGTAGTCCAGGTTGATGCCTAGAGTTGTATGTTCAGGTTGGAGCCTAGATTTGTTAAGGAGGATTGGTGTCTTCATACATTGTACTCCATTCTTATAAAAGGCTTTTGAAAATAAGTATTTGTGTTCTTTATTGTTTATTTTTATAATCATTGATGTCATTGTTTTGAAGTGAAAATTGTTGAGATACTGATTTGCCCCCTCCTCAGTACCTCTGTGTGTTCCAAAAAGGAATGTTTTTGCTTTTCCTTGAGAACTCAGAAAAATTTTGACCTTTCCTTGAGAATTCAAAAAAATTTAGACCTCTGCTTGAAAACCTAGGAAAATTTAGACCTTTCTTTGAGAACTGAGAAAAATAATCCCTTTCTCTTGAAAACCCTTAAAGATCCCAACCTTTTCTAGAAAACCCAGAAAGATCCCATCCCTTTCAGTATCAATGCTCTGATGCCATGTAAATTATTCTTGACTAGATATGATGGTTTTCAATTTCAATATGTTTTGTCACAATTTAATGCTCATTTATTGCTCATCCATAAATGCGTATAAATATGAACTTATAAATGAAAATTCAATGAATCATTTACTTCAAATACTGAGCAAAAATTAGTAATGCAAACACATTAAATGACATAATTTTGGACAATGCCTTTGGAAAAACCCCAAAGGGAAAACCAGTAGAGAGATTAAATCTTTATTATAAACTGATAGAAAAAAATGAGTTTGCAATAGTGATTTCTAGCATTAAATAATTTTGGACAATGCCCTTGGAAAAACCCCAGACGGAAAACCAGTAGAGAGATTAAATCTTTATTATAATCTGACAGAAAAATATGAGTTTGCAATAGTCATTCTAGCATTAAATAATATGTACTTATCCATAAACTGTGCCCAAACACCACCTTGAAAACTGTGCCAAACTCCTCGAAATATGTGCTTGATTTCTTGTATGGTCTGTACAGTTTGAAAAAACAACAATAGATGCCTCAATTCCTGTGCCCAATTTTTCATACTAGCTGTATGGTTCTATGCCTCGAAATCTGTGCAAACAATGCCTCAATTTCTTTGCATATTAACAACTATATGACTTGCAATAAATGCTTTTGAATGCCTTCTGCAGTGCAGTAAATGGTGAATTTGTTGTTAACATATTCATCTCTGTTATTTGTTTTGAACCTTTGTAGTTGATGTTCAGATTGTTTTTCTACAAGGGCTTTGTAAATCAAATACATGTTAAAAACATCACTTGAGTTTTAAGAACTAAGTCTAAGTGCGTTTGGAGAAGTCATCAATGAAAGTTAAAAGAAGTATTTGTACACAACGAAAGGTGAAAAAAGTGGACCACAAAATCACTATGAAAAAGCTACAAAGTGGTCGAGGTGTGCCAAGAAGGACACTTGACAAAGTTGTCGTGATGATGTTTGTGTGGAGTACATGGTTGGCAAAAATACTATCTCTACAAGAAGAAAGAGGAGGACCAGTCAACATATTTTGGTTACACAATTTTTGTAATAAGTGATAGTTTAGATGACCAAACCACCATGTCAAAGTTGGTTCAAGTCATCATTGTGAGCGATAAAAACTAATTGGAAAGACGTTGAACCAAAGTTGCCAAACTTGTTCAACCTAGTAATATCATTAATTATTCCATTAGCCAGGATATTCTTAGGATGTTTTAAATCCTTAACTACAACTTGGCAAAGTGAAAACTCTACTGTTCCACAGGGCTTTGGATTGATGGTGAATGGGTGCACTGTTAAGGCACTCCTTACGATAGGTCACTGGTTCAAATCCCCTGTGGGTGCTTACCTACCAAAAAAAGAAAAAGGTGAAAACTCTATTGCTTTACATTCACTTGAAGTAGGTTGCTTGGAAGACTTGGAACACATGATATATCATTGCAATAACCATTATCTACACTAATTGCTCCAAACCCTACAACATTAAGTGATCTATCATCATCAACAAATATTTTTTTGGTGTTACAACCATTCAGGGCAGAGAAAATGGGTTTATCCTTAGTCATATGATAATATGTTCTAGAATAAATAAGGCTCTCATTAGAATGAGGAGGAGATGTTGCATTGAAGGAGAAACTAAAAGCAAAAAGTGCATGCTTATGAGAAGTATTAGAAATTTAGATGAAGAATTGAGGTTAATGTTGTGCTTGTTCATTGCTGCTTCTAAGGTCTCTGTTTCTTTAAACATTTAGAGTTTAAGTGACCATATTTCTTGTAACAATTGCAATGCCTCTCAATCTTCCTGCGCTTTGATTTTGGTCCTTTGTCACGAGTGGGAGAAGAAATTGACTAAGAGGATTTTGGACCTTTCTTTTACTTCTTGTTGCAAGGATGTTGCTTTTTGGATGCTTGGATTTATGTTTTTGTTGGGCTTCTAAGGCCTTGTTATATGTACTTACAATGTTGATCACTCCAATATACAAGAGTTTTTCTTGCTCTCTAATTAGCGAGTCACATAAGGATTCAAGAGTTTGATCTTTACATGTAGTCCCTAGTGCTCCTTTAATGGTATAAAAGGTAGATACTAAAACGTAATATGCGAGACTAAGTTTTGAAAGAAATGACATTTATGCATTGATCACCCTTCATATCAATTTTGTAGTCAACAAGTAAAAGTTTGAGTGTTTTACGTAAGTAATCTTCAATGTAAGAAAAATCATTAGTGTTGGTTTTTCATGATTTTGTAGACTGATAATTACTTCAAATAATTTTCTTCATTATTTTCTCTTGTGTCACATTCTTTATTTAGTAATTATACATAGAAACCCATCAACTGTGAACAATTAAGCTAGTATGACCATAAAGAGAGAGCTAAAAAAATAAGGCAATTTTATCTCGGGAAAACCCAAACCAGGGAAAAACCCAACAACCTTTTCTTAGAGAAATTTTCTCCAATTTAACAAGGAATACAATATGAATTTTCTAGTAAAAAACAAAGCCAAACTGACCGCAAACATACCTCAGTCAAACCTGGTCAACCAAAACCAAATTTGGCCCCTTGAAATTTCAGTGTCCTTTAGTTAGAAATTTGGGCTTCCGATCTGCCTCAGGTTCAACCTTCATTGGCCTTAGAAGATATCTTTTTGTGATCCAAATTTTGATGCGAAAATGTAGAGGACAAATGCCAATATATAGATGTTGAATGCGTTGAATTGGTGTGTCCCTTCACTGTGGCCAACTTGAAGCCACTCCTACATTTGGAGGTAAAAAATTCAAAATTTAAATTTAAATTTTTTCTTCTTTTGGTGCCAACTTAGAATCCACATATATATGTATCATTTATTGTATATTTGGAGGGCTAAAACTTGATTATGAAGACCGACCACAACTACAAAATTTCAAAAATTATGACCTGAAGTCATTATCTAATTTTCAATATGATGGGATTTAATCCCATAAGGTTCAACAAATACCTTGTTCAAAGATTTATAGGCTTTGAGTCATCAATTGCTTGAATATGAAATCGTAAATTTGGAGAATATGAGGATGACGATTAATCCATGTGGTTTGACATTTTTATGATCCCATTTGTCTTTCTTGTTGGCACTAGAGGGGGATTTCTTTTCCCCAAGGTACTTCGGTGCAATTTTCTTTTAATACATCATTCATATGGAATTTCTATGAGAAGTAGGTTCTAGTAAGCAAAAGTTCCCTTGGAGTAACCATATTAAAATATGTAGATAATATGGATTCAAAAGTTGAAATTGACTATTTAGATGGATTTTTTTTAGAAAATAGGTTGCTTAAAAAAGAAATGATACTGTAAATAGACTTTAGATGTGAAATTTATGCTCTTTTTAAAAAAGAAAAAGGATGACCGAAGTGCCATGTGACAAGTGAAAGTTGAATCCACATGGAGAGATACAAAATGAGGTTGTTGAGTGAAAAAAATTCCCTTCATTTTATAATTTTACATACAAGTTAACTTTTGCAAATAAGTTACTTATGAGGTGACTTATTTTTATAGAATAAGTGATAATCATTTTTACAATGAAGTTACTTTATAAAACAAAGTTGCATGTAAAAAGAAAGTTAAAAAAATAAATAAAATTATCTTATAGTGATTAACTTTTATAAGTAAATTAGATTTTATAATAAGTATGAATAATTTAAAATTACATGAATTTTTGTCATAAAATAATTCGAAGAAAAGAGACTTGAATTCAAGACTTCCTAATAAATATAGTAACTTCCAATCAAGTGAACTAAAACAAAATATATATGCTTGCTAATGAAGGGGAGGGTTTTTTGTTTTGCTATTTAAATTAAATTCTGCCTTATTTTGTGAGCTTACTTCCATAACCCTTATTTTTGTTGACAGAATTTTATGTTTTTCCCATTATTTCCCTCCACTCTTGCCCTTCAACAAGGCCACATGCAAAAGCAATGAAAATTTCGAAAACAAATTTCCGGATTTTGAAAATAATGAGGTTGGATCTTGGTTAGTTTATTTGAAAAATGTAAGTTTTTTTTTTTTGATTTGTGGAAATCACATGACAAACCATATGTATAAAAGGATTTTTTATTTATTTATTTATTTATTTATTTTTTCCGATTTTTCAAGATTACATATATTGCATGATAAAGAGCAAATACAAATCGGAAAGAGTAGCAACCTAGGAATGAAAAATAGAAAACCAAAATATTAACTTTGTAAAAAAATATATAAATTTAAGAAGGATGTATTTAGATTGTATAGCTCCGAACACATGAAAAAAGTTGTACCTTGAACAAACAAAAACTTGTTTGTATCTTGGGCAAACATAATTTTCTTTGAGTCAAACAAAAATTGTTTTTAATTAAAAACAATGATCTCGATGCAATGAAACAATCTTTAGGCCAAAAGTGCATAGAAGCTTCTTGTTCATTCTATCCCCTATAGATAGCCGAATGGAGGGAACAGAAGCACGAGTAGAACGACAGAGAAACAACGCCCTATTCTATGGATCTTCCCAGTTCTGCAGTGAAGGGGATGCATCAGATCTACCGGGACGTTCCATTGGATCAGAGAGATTGGGCTTACCATTGATAGGCATCTAGTTCGCTGTCGTTCACTCACTGCACTCCATTCCTAATCAGATTCTTTTTTCTTTTTTTAAGAACACATCTAAGGTTTGGTGAGGCACTTTGATCATGTGGTTGGGACGGAGGGAGATCGACTGGTCAATGGTAGAATACGGGAATGACTTGTGGCTAAGGGATAAGCCGCTTTTAAAAATGTGAGAACACAAGCTCAAAATTTTGATCACTAAGGGGAATAACTCTTCAAATGGAATACACAATAATAGAGTTTGTATGAAAAGTTGCTTTTGTTATTGATTGAGATTTTGAGTTTGTGTTGCAATTTTTATATTTGCCTTTCCATGCATTTTTTACACGAATAGACCGTTTCATTGTGTCCAAAACATTGCTTTGAGTTAAAAATGTTTATTGCTTCAGTCGAAAATGTTTCCATTTGCCCCACGTATGACTTTTTTTGTTAGATTTAGAGGTATATATTTTGAATACGCTCTTTTTATTTTTTATTATTTAAATTTATAACGTTAGTATTCTGATTTTCTATATATTTTTTTGGTTTTTGTTTTTTGATTTGTGTAATCTCTTTGCCATGCACTTTGTATGATCACGACAAGTTAGAAACATAATGGAAAGTGTTTTCTTTACTGCATATGCGCTTTTCCTTGCACTTTATGTGATCTTTACAAATCAGAGACAAAGAAAGTTTCTATTTATGGGTAAACCAAGATCTAATCTCTTTATTGTTAAGATTTGAAAATTTGTTATAAATTTTCTCTATGTTGAAGTTTTTTCGTAGGAAAGAATAACGGTTTTTGGGATACAAGCGCATACAACGAGGCAAATAGTAAAAGAAAAAACCCCCCTCATCTTTCATTAGAAAACATATAGACATTGCATTAGTTTATTTGTTAAAAGGTTTTTAGTTCAAGTCTCTCTTTTTTTCTAGTTATTTTTCTATGAAGGTTCATGGAAACCTAAATTAATTTATAATTTTCTTGTAAAGTGTACTTCGCTTAAATTACAAAGTAGATCACTATAAAATAGCTATAATATTATTTTTTTAGTTACATTTTGCATGTAATTTTATTTTATAAAGTATCTTTATTGTACAAGTGATTTTCACTTATTCTATTAAAGTGGGTCACTTTATAAATAATTTTTTTGTAAAAGTGTGTTTACATCTAAGATTGGTGAATGAAGGAATTTTTTTACTCAACAATCTCATTGTGCATCTCTCCCCACATGGGTCAATTTTTAACTGCCACATTGTGCTTTCGCCAATTTTTATGCATTTTTTAAAAAGTGCATAGCTTCACATTTGAAGTTTGTTGAGGTTCCCTCGCTCACACCTGGTTAGTGTGCGCAAAGTCCTTAACCCCACAAGGTGTAACTTGGTGGCAAACTAAGAGATGAGATTGTCACCTATTCTCAACTCTCTTTGTTAAAACTCTCTCCTAATTAAAGCTAAGGGGGGTGGTCCCTAATGAAAGGTTAGATGAAATGATGTGAGTGTCTAAGAGATCTTAAGTTAATGAGACTGCTTTCAAGATGTGAACAAACTTAGTGAATATAATGAACAATGTAAGATACATTCAATAATCAACATAACCTTCAAGAGATAAGCATGTAAAACAATACCTTGTAAAACATTTTCTCAAATAGATATTCAAAGTGAAAGTCGAAGTAGTCCTACAAACTAGAACAATGTTAGAAGAAAGATATCACTTGCAAGATATAAATTGCACTTGTAAAGAGATACTCAAGTGAAGATAACATCATTCATGATCATAAGCATAAACATAACAATTTGAAGGAAAATAACTTGCAAATGAAACTCAATGGATGCCAAATATAACTTGTAAAATATAAGTAAATAAATACTTGCTAAAGGGAATAATCAACAACAATATATAACTTCATCAATGAGACATGAGATCATTCATCTAGTACATAAAATGAATAAACTTGCAAGTAAATTTTAAAATGCTCTAAAATAAATGAGCTAGAACGATATGCAACTTAACTAAGGTGAGATGCAATTATCTTGGTAAAATTTTAAACTAAATGCCTATTTTAGGTGAGAGATTCTCCCTTCAACTTCTTACCAAGGCGTAAATATTGGGGTGACTGCAAGGAAGAGGGGTTGAGGAAGCACTTGTTTTCGTTAACGATACCCTTTCCGTAATCCTTACAAACCATGTGCCTTTGTTATTAGAAGGGGATAAAGCCACCTCCATAACTGTAGGGTCACACATTGTACCTTACTCTGTGCTGAAGGAAGTGTAACTAGGTTCGGTCTTCATAGTGAATTGTAATTATGATTTTATGTAAAGAAGAAACAAATGTATTTATTGTATTCCTTGCATCATGGGTGTCATGAGAAAGAAGTGTCTTTCATAGGTCAAAGACTTCTTCTTGGTATCTTTAGGATTTGTTTTCTTGTCATGAATATAATTACGAAGTCATGAAGTCATGTTACACATATCAAAATTGCACTCCAAGACATTATCACTATCCCTCTTGCAGTCGACTAAAAGAAAGACAATATACTCCTTAATGTAATGTCAGCTTATCTCCAGGATCTCATGTTGGCCTAAATAGCAAGCATAAGCCACTATATATATGGAGTGGCCTCACCTCATAAATGACAAGCAATCTTAGACATCTCTAATCTAAGAGCGAAGAAGAGAAGGGGTATTACAGTGAGTAAGGAAGGCTGCACCTAGTGTGTAAATATCTCAATTATTCTCGGGCTTAGTCTATCTCATCACTGTCACATTAGCGAAGGACTGAAGACTGTCCCAAGACAATGTTAATATAGATAAGGGCTATATCAATTGTTGAACTATGATAGAGAAAAGACCGAAGACAGAGAGGCTCTCTTGGACTGGAGGAAGAGACCAATGGAAGCCAAGGACTGTGTCTAGGTTTGCGAAGAAAATGAGACCGAGACTCTCCAAGAGACATTGCCATAACAATGCGAAGGAGAAGGACTACAATGCAAAGAAGGAAGATTGTGATGTGAAGACCGAAGAGTGCAAGAGATAGTGACAAGTTCCTTGAAGGAAAAATTGTGTCAAGTGTCTTTGTCAAGGGTCTTGGTATTCGTCAATTGGAATCTCTATAAGAAGAATTTTGTGTGGGTTTTCCTCTCAAAGAGTGAGAGGTTTTGGCCATGGAAGAAAGCCAACATCTTGTGTCCTTGTCTCTTTTGTTTTGGTAGCTATTTGATGAACTAAGAAGACACAACCTAATAATAGCAAGAGAAGATTGTGCTAATAAGAAAAAGTTAAAAATGTCTCACAAATAGTTATCATGTAAAGAAGAATCTCACTAATTTCATTTTCCCTAGATTTTTCAACATGGTATCAGAGCCAAGGTGTTGAAGTCAAAGGAAGGGCAACAAAGAGACATTCAAGGATCAATTTTCAAGAAGGGCATCAAAGCAAGTTGCAGGGATTTGCGTTTCAAAACCTACATCAAGGATGGAAGGATCAGTCTACAACAACAAGACAACTCAGTGCTACAACACGATTGATTTGGATCCTTATATGAAGTTTTAGGATCAAGAAATCTCAGTCAAAGATGAAGCGTTTAGAACTTGGTTACATGGAAACAATTTTGTTGTCTCCCACAGTTTCAGTCTATGTCATACAATGATCTCAACAATAACATGATCTCATCATACTAGTGATAGTCACTACCTCAGATTGAATATTTTTTCTACAAAGAATATAGTCTTGACAACTCAGATTCATGATACTCGATGGCATATTGAAGCGGATCATCTACAACATAGAGCTCAAAAATAGGTCCAGGCCCTATAAGGTGATCGTAGCAAGCAACCTTGATGTTCTATGATTCTACACGATGCTACATACTACAAGGTTCACTTGTGTGACAACAATATAGTGCCATCTCAAATCATAAGGATCAGATGTATAAGTCCTAGTAACTTGAAGGCATTCTTCCTATTGTTACAACAAGGATCTCATCTAGAGGAAGCATCAATGCATATGCTTCAACCACTTTCAACATGATCAAGGTGAAGATTTTATTTTCACATGTCAAGTAAGTATTTTCATTAATCCATTGGTAAAAATGACTTCATGATTGCAAGGAGATCTATAGGTTAGATGGGTCATCAAAGGTCCTTGCATGGAATAAAGAGGATTGTCATAATCGTCATAGATAAGAGAAGTCAGTGAACATATCAAGGAAAAATGTCTCCTTTGAATTCATGGGAGGGAACTCTTAAGGTCCTCTCATCCCTATGTAGCAAGAAAGGAGACATAAAAGAGATATATGAAATGCTAGAAGATATACTCTTTGAAATAAAGTGAAGAAGGTCATATCACTTCGACGTGATTGAAGGTATCAAAGAACGAAGGAATATCTTCATGAGATCTCAATTGGGATATCCGCGAGAGATGATAAGAAGAAAATCTTCATTGATCTAACTGATAAAACAAGGTAACAAATGACAAGAAAGTTACCTCATTCAACAACTTGTGGTCTCTATGTTAGATAGAAAAAGACAAGTTGACGGCAAAAGTGTTGAAGGTTAAAAGACTCAAACATGTGCAGGAAGGAAAGGCAAGTTTGATCCTCAAACAAGACAGAATAGTATAGCTAAGATTCAATGCTATGGAAAGATTATGGAAAGAAGCTCATATCACCGAAAAGATGGAGGACACTGAAGAAAAGGGCCAAGAAAAGAGGGAGTAACAGATCTCTGCATATGGTATTCCTCACAAAAGGGTCCTATCATAAGCTCCTAAATATTTTGTTATGGATATGACCATGATAATCAGATGTATCGTGGAAGCATTGAAAGCAAGAGCTCGTGATATCACCATGGGAATCATGAAAGACAAAATCCATGACAGTCAAACATGAAGGATATAGCTCTTGGGAACCTCATTGGACATTGAAAGAAAGGAAGAAGTCATCCATGACAAGGCTCATCATACATCAAGTCAAAAAGGAAACATCTGCGAGATGGAGATATGCAAGATCCTCAAGATTCCCTGATGGAATCCTCATCGGAGGGTTCACTAATCTAGAGAAGAAGCAAGTGTTTCATCAGGAACTCCAATTTATGGAGTTCATGGGAGGATGGTGTGATGACATGAGAAATGAAGTAGATTAAGGGATTGAAGATCTTTTCAATCAAGGAAGCTGTTGGATGAAGCCTAGAGGACCTAAAGTTAACATGAGTTATGTATGCTTGTGTTTAATATTATAATGTCATGTCATATAGTTGTAGGTAACATGGATCACTACTTCTATCCTGAGAAGCATGATCAAAAGAAAAATGATCTCCTCCTCTTAAAGAATGCAGGAAGGCATAAGTCACATTAGATGAAATCAACATAATATGTCTTCATATGAAGTATGAGGTGGTTGACTACAATTAAGAAACTTTGATTGAAAACTCATGGGAATGGAATGTGTGAGGAAGGAAGAGACCGTGAGATATGCAACCATGATGAAGGCAATCAACATCCAAAAGACCAAGAAGATTTGACTAGGAAATCTTCCAGAAAGATATGAAGACTCTGATGAAAGTCTGAAAAAGATGAAGGCCCTTGACAATGGATATCTTTGGGAGATGTGTAAAGATGTATGCAGGATGCTAATACATATAGGAAGACGTCATGATGAAGAGCCATCTCAAAAGGTACTATTTGATTTAATGTTATGTTTTGATTTCTTGAATAATATCTAGATGAGTTCATGCAAGGCTATTGGAATAAGAGTTGTAAGTACAAGTACAACTAGCATTCATATGGTGGATGGAAATTCCTGAAAGAAGCACGATGAGAAAGAAGTAGCCATATGACGAGGGTTCCAGACATGTATCAAGAAGGCCACTTTCCATGAAAGGAATGATATGATGAACTGAGAAGGAAAGTGATGGATGACTAATGCCCTACAAGGAAGAAGCTTGACTGAATTTCATGACATCATGGAAAGAAATTGATCAAGCAGCTGAAGGGGCAACCTTCTATTGAACTCAACCCAACCAAGGATGGGCATCAAAAGGGGTCACAATCTTGTTCCAAAGCTGTCCAACAAATGAAAATGGGTCTTGCAAGAAATGCATTAGGAGTTTTGGAAGAATTTTTTCTCCAAAGTGAATTTGAATTTGCTCCTCAAAGGCTGCAAAACAAATCAATAAATTAGTGGAGAGAGTATGCAAAAAGACAAACAATAATACACACTAATATACAAGAGACCAAACCAAGTGAATGGGAGTAAAGCCCCATATTTTTCTAGTCTAGAAAATTATTCTTAATTAGCTTATGTAATCATTGAAATCTCTAGATCAAAACAAGTATGAAATTTAAATTTATAAGTGATTCAAGTAACTTATGGGAAATAGAACTTCCCTTTTGCTTTTCTTTAGATGAAAGCCTTCAAAGTTAAAACCAATGGGTCTTGAGCAATTTTGAATCTAAGAGTGAGTTGATCTATGTGTGATTTCTCCCACGTTTAAAAAGATCCTACACACAATCCAAACAAAATTTTTCTGCACACTTGGAGACAAATATTAGCTAATAAAAACGAGTTAGAGTAACACAATGGGAGAAATAAACTAAAGATTCCTCCAAAAATCACTTAACAATTTCAATTTTAGAATACTATTATAAATCAAATATATATGCAAGGTAGCTTGCAAATATAGATTCACAACAAATTATAATAGAAGCTAATAAGAACCAAATGCATAAGAAATTTAAGCATAACAATATAACATGGAAAAAGATCACCTCAAGATTGCCAAGATAACACCACCAATGATACCCCAAAGTCTTTGTTTTATTAGCAAAATGCAGGTGTACAAAATGATAGAGTTTCTTTTAGTCCAATAGCTCATAACTTGAATACATAGTGAGAGCTCAATGTTCACTTAAATAGAAATTTGGGAGCAAATCCCAGTGAGAGATCCAAGTGATAAGTGGTATTGGAGAAGATTCCAAGAAGAAGTCGAATTCCAGGTGGAGAGATAAGATGACATGTGTAGAGCTTCAACCAAATCGAAGTCTTGAGGTGGTCATCGATTTCTTCATCATGCAAGTTGAATATCCAAGTGGAGAGCCAAAAAATGCCAAATGTGCAATAAGAGAGAGTTAACTCCCAACCATCAAGCCAATAAGTGACACCTCTCATTGATGTTCCCAATGTGCCATGCGTTGAGCCTCTTTGAGGAAATGTGTGGGCCTCATTGGGGAACTTGTTGATCCTTGTAGATGCCAAATGTAGAGCTAATGGAGTTAAGTTGGGAATAAGTTTCCAACAAAATCTCAATCAAATATTCCCTCGTGTGCATTTACTTCCAACCAATTTGCTTTTCCCAGTTAACAAATCGAATTCCTTTTTTGTAGCAAAAAAATCTATTTCCCCATGTGATAAATGCTTTGATGATGTCATGTGCCAAATCACCTTCCACTTGTTCTTTGACTTAACTTTTGATTTGAGATAATTTCTAAGTCATTTCAGTGTCATTTTCTCACATGGAGTTATTTGTTACTCTCTATTTATTTAATTTTTGGGCTAATTTATTCTCACATTTTCTTCTAAACTTTGGAAAAGGAGGTTTTGAGGGTCTAGAACTTATTTTTTACCCTTCAAAGTGTGTCATAGTAGAATGTTGAGGGTGAAAGGTGTAATTTTGAGCACATATATCCTATATAACTTCTCTAGATATAATTTATTACATTTTATATTCAGAATTTATTCAAATTTATGCCTTGTGGGAAATTAAAAACAATTTAAAAATTGACCCCTAGACCTATTCACGTTCCACGAAATTTTACGAGTGATATAGTATGGTAATATACAATGACTATAGACATCGGGACTCCCCCAATGCCTTGCCATCAAGTTGCACTTTGACTTCGGGGTTATGTTTGCAGGAAAAAAATTCAATTAATTATTAAGTTCTCGAAAACAACTAATACTTAATCAAGTAAAAATAGCTTCCCAAAGTAAACTCACTTGATGACAATGTCCCAAGTTAGCTATGCCTGTTACATGACTCAACTCATCACACTCATTTTACATCATCTCCGCAGGGCTTGTGGAATCTGAGGACAACATGAGAAGAAGACGAGAAAAAGATGAGAAGAAGAAATAGAGTTAAAAAACCTCTGATGATATAGTGAACTCTGATAGTACATGAAGCTTCTGACACATCCGTAGGCATGGAGCATGTTGACCACTGAAGTGTACCTTATTTTTCTTTTGAAGACTCCATGCCCGAGGATGTGTCAGAGGCTTCATGTACCATTAGAGTCCAACACATCATCAAAGTTTTTTAACTCTAATTTCTTCTTCTCATAGTGTATTCAGATTCCATAAGCCCTGTGGGGATGATGTAAAGTGATGCTACTGTGATGAGTTGAGTCATGTAACAGGCCAGGTAACTTGAGACATTGTCATCAAGTGCGTTAACGGACCCAAGTAACTTGAGGACATTGTCATCAAGTGCGTTTACTCTAAGAGGTTATTTTTACTTGGCTAATTATTAGGCACTTTCAATGACTTAATAATTAAATTTTGTTTTTTCCTCCAATCATAACCCTAAAGTCGGAGTCCGGCTTGATGGTGAGACCTTGGGTGAGTCTTAGTGTCTAGAGTCATTGTATATTATTGTACTAGTTCACTCGTAAAATTTCGTGGAATTTGAATAGGTCTAGGGGTCAATTTTTTAATTTTTTAAATTACCATAGGGCGAGAATTTGAATAAATTATGAATGTAAAATGTAATAAGTGATGTCTAGAGAAGTTGTATGGGGTATGTGTGCTCAAATTTACTTCTCACCCTCAACTTTCTACTATGACACACTTTGAGGGGTAAAAGATAATTTCTAGACCCTCAAAACCCACTTTTCCTAAGTTTAGTGGAAAATGTGGGAATAAATTAGTTCATGAATTAAAGAAATGCAGAAAAATAAACCACTAAATGTGATAAAATGATTTGAAAATTATCTCAAGTCAAGAGCTCATAAATTAAATAAATGGAGAGAAATAAACCACTAAATGTGATAAAATAACATGAAAATGACTTGGAAATTATCTCAAGTTAAGCGTTAAGTCATAAGATGAACGGAATATGATTTGACACTTGAAATTATCAAAGCATTTATCACATGGGAAAATCAATTTTTTTGCTATAAAAAGAGAATTTGATTTGCTGACTAGGAAAATTGAATTGGTTAGAAGTAAATGCACATGAGAGAATACTTTGATGGATATTTAATTGAGATTTTGTTGGAGGCTTGTCTCCAACTTAACTTTACTATCTCCACACTTGGCATTTCCATGGATCAACGAGTTCCCCATTGAAGCCCACATAATTCCTCAAAGAGCTCCAACACATGGCACATTGGGAATATTAATTCGAAATGACATTTCTTGGCTTGATGGTTGGGAGTTAACTCCCTTTTGTTACACATTTGGCATTTCTTGGCTCTCCACTTTGAATTCGACTTCTCTTATTGGAATCTTCTCCAATACCACTTGTCACTTGGATCCCTAATTGAGATTTGTTCTTAAATTTCTATTTAAGTGAGCAGTGAACTCTCACTATGTATTCATGTTATGAGCTATTGGGCTTGAGGAAACTTTGCCTTTTTGTACACTTGTATCTTGCTAATAAGACAGAGTTTGAGGTATCATTGGTGGCATTATCTTGGATATCTTGAGGTGATTTTTGTTGAGAAATCTAGGGCAAGAATAGTTAAAAAGATTTTTTTGTTTGATAATTGCTTGTAATATACTTCTTCTTCTTAGCTTATAATCTTTTCTTTGTTATGTTATTATTGTGTTCTTTTCATTAAGACAATAAAATGCAAGTGACACAATATATAAGCTTGTCAGCTAGGGCCAAAACCTCTCACATCTTGAGAGGAAAACCCAATCAAAAGTCTTCTTCTAGATCTTCAATTGATGAGTACCAAGGCCATGACAAAGACCCTTGACTCTAGTATCCCCCCAAGAACCTTGTCATTAACCTTGATGTTCTGCCTCTTCCCTTTCTTGACTTTCTTTTTGATCTCAAACTGCTCTCCTCGGCTCCTTCTAGAGAAACTCGGTCTCTATCCTTCACACTACTTCTTCTTGGCTTCTCCTAATGATCTTACTGACGTCCTCTAGAGAATCTCAGTCTCTAGTCTTGATCTCTATCTCGGTCACGTAGAACAAGTATTCTAGAAGAACCCTTTCTTTGCTGACCCCAAAAGAATCCTTCTTCGCAATCCCTAGAAGTAACTCATCTTTTTTGACCCCAGAATAAAGTATCGTTCAATACCCAAAAGAAACCTCCTTCACTATACCTAGAAGAAAACCTCCTTTGCTATCCTTCTTCGCACTTATGTTGTTGGGCTCTTCTTCGCACTTTTCTTGATCGAATAGCTTGTCTAGTTGCTTGCCTCTAAGTGAGGCATAGTGTGGCTATATATACCCCTTTCCTCATGTCTTTTAGGCCAATATGATCACAAGTAGTTAGGCTGACTTCTTCTAGCAAGTTCTTCCATCATTGTAGGCCGACTTGAAGAGGATAAGTGACAAGGTCTTGGAGGATACTTTACATAGACAATTTTGACCTTTTACAAACGGTAACATGATTTCATTACATGACAATGACTCTATCCTTTCATGACTAGATGGCAAATAATTCCTAAAGACTCTCAATGGGAGTCTTGACTCGAAAATAAAATCTCTTGCTCATGAAATCCATGAAGCAAGCAATACAATAATTTTATTTTTCTTCTTTACATCTCATAAAATCATAATTACATGTTGATGTCATTATGAAGACCGAACCTAGTTAGACTTTTCAACAATTTCTCTCCATATTATTGTTATTGTGCTTCAATTTCTTATGCATTTGAATTATATTAGCTTATATTGCCATTTATTTTGGATTGATATGTGCAAGCTATTTTGCACGTATCTTTGATTTGGAGTAATATTTTAGTAGTGAAATTGCTAATTGATTTTTGGAGGAATTGTTAGTTTATTTCACCGGTTGTGTTTCTTTATCTATTTTTGAAAACTAATATTTGTCTCCAAGTGTGTAGAGAAATTTTGTTTGAATTGTGTGTAGGATCCTTTGGGTGTGGGAGAAGTCTCACATAAATCAACTCGATCCCAAATTCCAGATTGCTCAAGACCTATCGATTTTCACTTTAAGGCTTTTATCTAAAGAGAAGAAAGATGAGACTTTGCTTTCCCATTATCTACATGAATCATTTACAAATTTAAATCTTATATTTCTTTTCAATCTAGAGCTTTCAAAGATTAGATAAGTTAGTTAAGAGTAATTTTCTAGACTAGACAAGCATGGAGTTTCACTCTCATGACTTGGTTTAATCTTGTATATTATTGTTTTTTTTTTTGCATGTTCTCTCCACTAATTTGTTGATTTTTTTGCAGCCTTTGAGGAGCAAATTCAAGTTCACTTTGGCATCAAGTTAAAGGAGAGACTCTTCCAAAAATACTAACTCTTCTTTGCATGACCTTTGACAAGGATTGGGATCAGATTTAAAGGGTGCCTTGAGCCTTTTTGAGGCCTATTCTTGGGCTAGGCCGAGTTCATTAAAATGCTTCCTTTTTTCTCTATAGGTTGTGGGCCTTAGGAGAGACTTAACTTCTTCTTCTTCATGCTATTTTCTCTTCATTTAAATTTTGAAATTTGTATGTAATTTTCATATTTCAAAAAGACTTTGAGGCCTAGAGAGAGGCTCTCATTTTTCATTGTAATATCTAATAAAATTTTTGTTTTCTTGTGGGAGCTTGGGAATTTATCCATGACATCCCACCTCTTCTTTTAGAGGGAGGATTTTTCTTGGGTGGATTGACTTTTGTTTCTATTTTTCTAGTTTTTTCATTTAGTTCATTTACATGCTCTTATGGTTCATTAATCTAACTTCATAACACCTACATCTAATTTTATTTTCAACTTGCTTTATATTTCTCAAGTATTTGTATATTACAATTTTTACATTTCATGCACAATCTTTGAGCAAACAAATACTTTAAGTCTCATGTGACAAGTTTGACCCATTTGTTTAGCATTTTGTGTCTTTGGAGTATATTGCCTCGTTATGTGATGTCAACTTATGCCTATCTATTACTTTGATTGTGGATCATATATTTTGAAGCACTTTGAAGCAATTTGCAAACTAGTAACCATTCATTTACTTAAAAACATTTTCAATTCTGGGTACATTTCAATTGGTCTAGCTTCATTTACTTGGCATTTTGACTCACATGGCTTATTGATACATGCTTCATGTTAACTTGCGTTTAATTATATTATTCATTGTTACATCTTTTTAAAGCATTTACTTGGAGCAAAATTGCAAATCTGGGATCATTTATGAAGCTTATATTTACAGGCCATTTACTTTTGCAAAACTTGTGAGTAATTTTGGGGTAAATTGAAGCCATTGATACAATTTTATTTTGAGCAATTGATCCACTTACTTTGAGACATTTGTATCACTACTTTCCTTTGCAAGCACTAATAACATCCAAGCATCCCATTTAGACATTTTAGATTAGATTTTGCACACTTAAAATTTACCTCCAAACATAAACTTGGTTGTATAAATACAATAGGGCCAATATTTTCCTTAAAAATTCTTATAATTCATACATAGTAAGGTAAAGTGTGTGACCCTGTAGTTATGAAGGTGGTTTTGTCTCCTTGTAGGAATGGAGACACACGACTTGTAAAGATTAGGGGAAGAGTATCGTTAATGAAGACAAGTTCTTTCTCAATCCCTCTTCCTTGTAGTCACCCCAATCTTTACCTTTTGGTAAGAGGTTGAAGGGAGAATTTTTCACTTAGAATATGCATTTAGGTTAAAAACTAACCAATGTTTTCGCATCTCACCTTAACTAAGTTGCATATTATTCTTACTCATTTATTTTTGAACATTTTCCAATTTACTTATAATGTTTATCTCATGTACTTGTTATGGTGAATAGCCTAACTATCTATTGAAGTTATCATTTTTGTTGTTGAGGGATCACATTTAGCAAGTACAATATCTTCTTTTACAAGTAACTTTTTGTTTCATCTAATTTCATTTGCAAACCATTGTCCTTTAAATTTTTACTTTACATGTTTATGATTATGAATGATAGTATCTTTATTTGAGCATATCTTTAAAGTGCATTTTGTATCTTGCAATTGGTATTTTTTTTTTTTTTAATATAACATGTAAGGCTCTAAATAATTTAATCAGATATTTACTCTAAAGAGAATATGAAAACATGCTTTAAAGTTTAACCAAAATTCATTAATTTGATGTTGAGTACCTACTTGGGTTTCTATGGTTGAAGATGCTTCAGAATTACTCCTGCTCTTGCTCCCGCTACCAAAAGACCAAAACCTCCCAGCCAAACTGGGTACAACCTAGGTACTCTGTTCCATAATGCTTTTCAATTGATGCAATCTGGTCCCCTTTGCCCAAAAACCTAAGAACAATTGAGACTCCTTTCATTCTGTGATTTTCTCAATAAATTATTCTTCCTGCACTCTTCCCCTTCCCCCAAGATTCCCTTCTGCCTTTTATTTCTCTGCTCACCAACTTCCTCCCATCTTCGTGCCTTTATTTATGTTATGTGGAACTTCAGATGAAATCAAATCTCATTTGATTTTCATAGATTTTATTGAGCAGATAGGATTTGGTTTGATTTAAGATTTATATTATTTTAATAAACTAATTTAATTTATAATTTTAATTAATTATATTATTAATTTTATTTTAAATATAATTTGTAAATTAAAATTAACATTTTCTTATATATATATAAAAGGTGGTATATGTATCAAATATCTAATTTGATATATGCATTATATTATGGTGAGATAGGGATTTATTTCGATAATCAATTCATTGCCTTAATTTAGACATTTCCTTGTATTAGCCAGTATATATATAGTGCGATACATATGGGCCCATGCATACGTAACTATCATATGGGTGTTCCGTATGTATGCTAATATTCATATTTTGTTTGTAATTATAGGTGGGTCATTACTTACACCCCATTCTAAAAACTTCGTTTTGAAGTTTGGGTTTATATAGTATATCAATATTTATTTAGTGATTATTATAATTATGAAAAAATTGTGTTTCAATTTATTTTTTTTGTTTTTTGTAAGGTCACTTAAAATTTGTGTTTCAAACATTTATAATTTAAAACGATAATAGTCATGTCCTGCCCCTGCCGGGTTCCCCAAGCTATTCTAGAATCATCTTATCCTTCCTAATATCATCATTTCCCATCCCATCTTTCCTCTACTGGAGTATGCCATGGAATTAATTATACTGATCTAAACATTCATATACTTTAAGGATAACAACGTTGACTATATCGATTTGATTTCCTAGTAGGCATCCGACAATCATCAGTCTAGAGGAGCGTGACTCGCACAATCCTCCCATGGCTCCAGGTTTTGGAGGATAAACAATGGGTAATATCTCCACCCGTCCTAGTGGGACCAGGGTCAACAACCTATCATGGAATCTCATTGAGCTTCAATTATTCTAGGTTTTTGTCATCTTGTGGTCATTTTGGTAATGATGTTATCTGCAATGTAAACACTTGTCCACATATTATAACATATGCATTAATATCTTCAAAATAAATTGTATGTAAATTAACATTTTCTTTTAGCTAAGGATTTATCATATATATGTATATAAGGTGGTATACGTATCAAATATCTAATTTGATATATTGATTATATTCTGGTGAGATAGAGATTTATTTTGATAATTAATTCATTACTTTAAATTTAGACATTTCCCTATATTAGTCAGTATATATATATATATATATATATATATATATATATATATAATATAGTGCGATACATGTGGGCCCATGCATACGTAACTATTATATGGATGTTCCGTATGTATGCTACTATTCATATTTTGTTTGTAACGATGTTATCTGCAATGTAAACACTTGTCCACATATTATAACATATGCATTAATATCTTTAAAATAAATTGATTTAAATAACAATTTTTGTGCATTTCGCATATGTTACTATCTATGAAATTGATATTTACGTTCATGTAACGTACTTAGTCATATTCAGTCCATATCTCTGTAAGTTAACTTTCATATTAAATGTAGTCATTATTTTATCTCCATCTCATTGATCATGTCAATATGTATAAAAGAAATAAAGTTATAGATTTCTCACTCATAACATAATTCATAATTTAGATTTCATAGTAAGGTTAATCAATTACTAAACTTCATATTATTATCCATAATTCAACAATGTTTATTTAAATAACATATTTCATATTGGTATCCACGTATCAGTATGTTGTAGCGGCTAAAACCACTCTCCAAAATTTTGCCTTAGCCTGTTTTGGAGTCTCCCTACCAACCCTTCACAACAACTTGCCTTGCTCTGTCAAGTCCTCAAGCTTCAGTGTCTTTCTTGCTCAAAGGCAGCTTGTCGATCACAATTTGATCTTTTCCCTTCACACGCTGCTCCCTCGAACTTGGTCCAGTTGTAGGCTGAGCAGCTTCCCTTTGAAAATTACGCATTTATGGAGGGAAACCAGCCTCCCCTCCAGAAATTACGCAATCCTCTCTGACAGCCTGCTGGGGTCCAGGATTGCGCAATCTTACTAACCAACCCTCCCAGCAGGATTTGCGCAAATTTTCCTAGCAGCACGTTGTTCAACCTAGGATTTGCGCAAATCTGGGTAGCAGTCAGCTACTCAGCCCAAAAATTGCGTAAATCTCTTGGGCAATCAGTCTATCTCTCAGCCAGAAATGCACATTTTTCTCCAGCAGTCAAGCAGCCTCTTGCATGTGCAGCTGAGTTGACCGGTTCCCTTCGGGATTGAACAAAACAGACTTGCATGCATGCGCTGTTTCTCCCTAGGCAGCATGCTATGCATCCCTTGTTTCAGGGATCTATGTTTAGTAGTTGGAGGTTACATGCAAGGAATAATTAAGAAACCTCCCTCCAAGTGTCGCTTCCCCTAGATTTGTGGCATGCACGCCACAACGTCGATGTTATCAAAACTCATCAACCGGAGGCTGCAGAGCTCATTCCTCACATCAACCTTGTAGCTTTGACATCCCAAATCACATCTAGAAGCAGTCGACACATTCAACTCAATTGTGTTGCGGTAAGCTCGCTTCCCATGCCTTGTGCTGCATTTCTGTCTTTTTTTGTGTATTCGCTTGTGTGAGTGTTGTTTGCTTTATTTCTTTGAATGCCTGCTGTCGTTTACATGTGTTCTAGCTTGTCCTAGCTCTGTTTCAATTTTTGTTGCTATCTCACTACTGTCGCATGCATGAAACTGTTTTGCGCGAACTGCCTCACCCACATGCATGTTGATCTGATTGCTGAATATTTCATTCATGTTTTGCATGCATTGTCAATCACTTTTGTTATCACTTAGTGTCGCCATGCATTTATTGTCTTAGTTGCTTTTAGTTCCCTGTCCGTGAGTCAGGCCAGCCTTGGCCTGGACTCTGCCTTCATTAAGGCTACATTGCGTAATCTGGGGAAGGAAGGCTCACCTTCCTCTCCAAATTCAATTTCTGCCCAACACTAGCCTTCAAGACCGTTTTGCACATTTATGGAGGACAGTGGCTGCTTGGCTCAAGAAATTGTGCAAATCTGTCCCTGAGCCAATAATCCTTCCCAGCTGGAATTGCGCAATGCGCAATCATAACAGTTAGCGACCAGACTGGACTGTGCATTGCGCAGTTCCAGTAGTCGATCAGTCTCTCAGCAGCCCGAATTGTGCCTTGTGCAGTCTTGGTAGTTGGTCTCCCGACCTCCTGGCCGAAATTGCGCAACATTCATGATCATTCACCCAGGTATGTTGCAAGTCAGTTTTCATGTTCATTCTGGTTTTGCACTGACAGATTGCTTGCTATGAGTTTCCATGTCTCCAGGTATCACAGGTGTTCATTTGCCTCGCAGCAGTACATGTATAATGGCTTATAGGAGAGCAGAGACAAAGACACTGTTCAAAGCACGCTTAGGGATGCAGTCGATTAAGTGTTTATGAACTTTCCTGTTCACGAAGACATCAAGTTGTTCGTGGACAAAGACGTCAAGCAATAACATCACAATGAGCAACATCATGAACAATAGCTAAAGGCAGCGTACCGAATGCAGTGAACGTAGCGAATGCAAGAGGAAGGTTGTTGACAACATAGAGGCGGAGCAAAGTTGCAAGATCAAACAGATCCACTAATAATGAAAGCAACTTTGGAGACTCAGGCTATGAAGTGACGACGCAACATGAAGATCGTGCGAAGGCAAAAGATGGAACAAAGAAGGAGTTGCATAACTCAGGAAGAACATGAAATTGCACAGACAATCTAATGAGTTGCAGCAGCAACAGGAACAACAGTGGGCACAACATGCACTCACGGATGAAATTGTGCCAGTACAAGTTAAGGATCCATCACAACAACTGACATAGAGCAAACATGGTGAGCAGTGTTGTTGATCGCATGCAAATGATCCAACAACATGCATGTTGTTGAGCGCACGCATGCAATCCAACCCATTCAACACACTCACCAAGGCGAAGATATGAAGCAAGTCTAACTGGGGCTGAACATACAGTTCGACAAGTTGATGTGCATGACCACCAGCGCACACTTGAAGATCAACATGGACACTATGCATCAGTGTGTTGCTGGTTCAACTGTACCCAAGAAGACCATGTGCATGTTAGCAGATGAGTTGGATGAAGGGGCCGAACTAATGCACTGGTTACAACGGAGGCAAGAGTTCACTTCAGCAAGATCTCTTGTAGTGGCAGTGCATAGTATTCGTCAAAAGTTCGAGATTTTGCAAGAGAAGCGAGGTTCTGAGCCGGAAAGGTTGAACAACAGTCTTCCTCCAACAAATCGAACTAGTAGAATGGGTGACACTGTCTCTTAGAGGCAAGACGCTGGCCCAAGCAGTGAGTGCGCTGGGATTTCACAGTGTTTGTCGGAATCGGGCCACTTAGTGAATTAGTTGTGACTTGGAGAATGAGGTAGACCCTCATATGTATTTCTTACTGTCGTGATTTCTCTGAAAGGTTAGTCGATGTGAGAGTCAACCTGTTGTACTTAGATTCTGCTTGCTTAATGATACAAACCCTCTATCTACTGCACCTGTTTTCATGCATTGGGTTTTTCCTGGGGCGTGTTGTCCAAAAATAACGGTGTCCCTTGTGTGTTTGTCTTATCTATTGTTTTATTTTTGTCTTATCTATTGTTTTATTTATGATTTGTATGTCAGTGTAGTCTGCAGTAGTGTTTTTCATCACTATTTATAAATTAAATAACTTGTTGAATGAAATAACAAATAGGAGATGCTAAACTAGTAACTGCAGTAGGATTTCTATGTCTAGATTCATAAATTTTCATAGTTCCAGGGAGTCTTTCTTGGAAATCTTGGCTGTAGGGGTTCTATTGGCTTGACATCCCTTTTTATTCCCATATGCTTCTCTGCATAACAACCACATTCAACTGCTTCGGCTACTGATGATGGCTTCCACATCCTAACCATGGTTCTAGTTCAAGGATTTAATGCATATACAAACCTCTCAACTCGACATTCACCAGTATTGTTGGTTTGTGGGGGCCTGACCCAGGTTTAACGTTAGTTAGCGAAACAAATCCCTACACTATTGGCCCTTTCGGCATTAGCCCGCGGAGCACGGACTGAAGTCTCACTCGAAGCAGTATGGGGGATGGTGGAACCAAGTTTCCACACCCTTGAGATGGATGTGATGTCGGTTTATTCCAACTATACTTGCCTTCATGCAGGTTGCTTATCCCTCTGCTCTACCCTTCAGTACCTTTGCGAAATGTTACAATTGGCTTCCGTGTAGCCCTAACCAGGGGCTGATATGCTTTCGTGTTGCTAGGGCAACGAATTGCGATATCTCCCAGACTAAGCTAAGTATCTTACTTGAGATCTTAGTTAGCTTTGCGTAAACAGATGTTCTTACTTGTGTGCACTTAACCAACACGTTTACATATATTCGCGCATCGTATAAGCATTAGAAGTGAAATTCATACCCAATATAACAAATGCATAAATAGGAAATAAAGATGCATAATTTATAAACTACTTCTATTTATTGATAATTCTAGATGATTATAGACTCGACTTCCCCCGCGCACTCAGCTGCAGGGGTTCGCGCATTCAGCTGCGGACTTCTAGGCTTCTGCGCACTCAACTGTAGAGCCTTTATCTACACTACGACCCAACCTAGACTTCTACTCCAAAGATATGATTCAATCCTTCATCATTGATTTCTGCGTTATGCCCTAAACTTCTTAGATCTTTTAGCTCTATTTATATTATCCATGGTTCGTGGACCATGGGTAGGTATTTTACAACCGACATTACATTATCAAAATAAGGGCAGACAACTTTATGACTCTTTAACATCTATGTCCTCCGCGACCACAAAATGAGGAGTCTTTATATTTGGATTACAAAAATTGGACCAAAATATGGGTTTTAAGCCCCAAAACTGCGCTTAGGGGATCCCGTGCCCAACAGGCCCCCAACACAAACATCATGACTCGCCCTCGAGTCACTCTGCCGGTGCAGAGATCTTAGCACAAAGACCTCCCAGCTTTGTTTGGATCACCGCAACTTCAACAATGCATTGAGCGACCACCTGCTGGACTTCTTCCACGCGCCATTCAGTGACTGCTGTTGAACTACTGCTCTAAATATTCTGTTGATCTACCTGTAATTTCATGAGTTTTCCTTCATAGGAGGATGTGATCACGTAAGTCTCGTCTATCCATGGCTGTAGGCGCGCTTTTAAGATTTCTTTTTTATGCCTAGCGACATCCACTTGTTCCTTGAGTGCCTTTTCCTCCTGCATCCATGCAAGCCTTTGTGTAAGGGCAACCGTTTGCGCGATCCCTTTTACCTCGTCATACCTCTGTTGTAGCTTGCGCACCTCTGTCTCTTGGCACGCTCTACATTCGGGTCCTCTTGCAGGGTGGTTAGGACCTCAAATGATTGTTCGAAAAGCTGCATGCAGTCTGCCACTTCACTGTCAACCGCTGCTATTGCTGTTGTAACAGCGGTGGTACGCTATTCCCTGATTTCTGGCGCAGTTGAAGGCTAAGCCTTCAACTGCAATTATGCGATTTGTAGGTTCAGCTTTCGCTGAACCCTGGCCATCTCTGCTCGGGTGTTGTGCACCCCTGAAGCTAATTTATAAACGCACGCTTTCCTCGGTTCTTCTTCTTGAATGTCGAACTCCGGGACCATCTGGCAGGCTTCCTCCACTACTTGCATTATTTGTTTGTTTTGCTCCACTGCCTCGTTGCACTGCAGGCCCAACTGCTCAATGTTGATGCACTGCTTGCTCATTACCTGTAAAGTTGGATTCTCCCTGGCCTGAAGTTCTACAGTGACTCCATCTTGTAAGAGGTAGAGCGTCTCCCGAGGGAGCGCGGCCATGTTCAATCCTATCCCTTTCAAACTGCTAATCATGGGCTTGTTGGCCTCCTTCTCTGTAGTAAGTGCCCCATTTGGTAGCACTATCATGTTGGTCACCCTTGTGCGCAACATTTCCTCGGCAACCGAAGTGTTGATCGCGAGGTTAGTGGACACTGTGCCAGCTTGTAGAGTGCGAACTTGCAACTCCTGCAACTCTGTCTGGAGAGTCCCCAATACCAACTGCTGTTGTTCTTCGAACTATTGGAGGGCCTTTGCGGTGACATCCCTCACCGTTTCACCAATATCATGCAAATCCCCCTTAGTGAGGGTGATTAGGTCAAAAGATGTCTTCAATGCCTTTGTTTCTTTCATGGCATTGTCTGCTCTTGTGGTCGCGGATGCTTGAGTTGGGTGGACGTTGTCTGTGGGTCCGCGTCACCTTGTTTTGTGTCTGTCTTTGGTTCAAGCGAAGGTGACTTCTGTCCTTCACGCTCTTCTTCTCTTGTTTTCTGCTGTTGTTCGGCCAATTTCGTAGCGTCGCACGTTGCCCGGGGCTTAGCCTCTGCTTCCTCTTTCTTGCGGTTTTCCACCAGCTGTGCTATTAGAAGCTTTGTCTCTTCCTTCTTGCGCTGTGCGGTGAACTTGTCCGTTTCCACTGCGGAGCCAGCTGGAGCGCGCCACTCCGACCACCAAGACTCAAGGACTGCGAAAATTACATCATCAGTTGCTAGGGACGGTAGGTTATGCCATGTCTTCGTCAGGTCCTTCTGCGCCCTAATAAAAAACATGGTGGAAATCTGCTTTGAACTTTGCAAAGCTTTGTAGACTGGCGTATACTGTGGGCGACAACCGCGGGTTGCGATTGATCCCCATCCAGATGTTCATCTCCATTAATACCCAGAAGATTTTACTTTCCTTGATATGCTGCGCGTCCTTGGTCACCCACAGTGAAGCGTACTTCGCTGCCTCTGGAAGGTCCGACGCGACCGAGGGGAATTGTTTATCTTCGGGCAGCTCCCATGCCACTAGTACTATTGACAACAGGAGCCACACGTAGTGAAATGTTTTGCCCTGCTCTTGTGCCTCACGACAGTTCACAAGGAACTCACCGCATAGATAGTTCACCTAGTTGAACTGGACTCCTTCCACACATTGGGTCGCTAGTGCAACCTGCATTATCTGCTTGTTCTGCTCCACTGCCTCGTTGCGCTGCAGGCCCAACTGCTCAATGTTGATGTACTTCTTACTCATTACCTATAGAGAGCGACTCCCCTTGGCCCGAAGTTCTGTGGTGACTCCATCCTGTAAAAGGTAGAGCATCTTTCAAGGGAGCGCGACCATGTTCAAGCCTACCCCTTTCAAACTGCTAAACGTGGGCCTGTCGGCCTCCTTTTCTGTAGTAAGCCCCATCTGGTAGCACTATCATGTTGGTCACCCTTGTGCGCAACATTTCCTCGGTAACCAAAGTGTCGATCGCGACGCTGGTGGACACTGTGCCAGCCTATGGAGTGTGAACCTGCAACTCCTACAACTCTGTCCGGAGAGCCCCCAATACCAACTACTGTTGTTCTTCGAACTGTTGGAGGGCCTCCGCAGTGACATCCCTCACCGTTTCGCGGATATCATGCATATCCCCCTCAGGGAGGGTGATTGGGTCGAAAGATGTCTTCGATGCCTTTGTTTTCTTTTGTGGAACTATCTGTTCTCGTGGTCGTGGATGCTTGAGTTGGGGGGATGTTGTCTGCGGGTCCATGCCACCTTGTTCTATATTTGTCTTTGGTTCGGGTGAAGGTGACTTCTGTCCTTCGCACTCTTCTTCTCTTGTTTTATGCTGCTGTTCGACCAATTTCGCAGTGTCACATGTTGCCTGGGCCTTAGCCTCTTCTTCCTCTTTCTTGCGGTTTTTCGCTAGCTGTGCTTTTCGAAGCTTTGCCTCTTCCTTCTTGCGTTACGCGGTAGACTTGTTCGTTTCCACTGCGGAGCCAGCTGGAGCGTGCCACTTCGGTGGCCAAGACTCAAGGACTACGAAAATTACATCATCAGTTGCTAGGTACGGTAGGTTATGCCATGTCTTCGTCGGGTCCTTCCGTGCCCTAATAAAAACATGGTGGAAATCTGCTTTGAACTTTGCAAAGCTCTGTAGATTGGCATATATTGTGGGCGACAACCGTGGCTTGCGGTTGATCCCCATCCAGATGTTCATCTCCATTAATACCCAAAGGATCCTACTTTCTTTGATAAGCTGCGTGTCCTTGGTTTCCCACAACGAAGCGTACTTCGCTGCCTCTGGAAGGTTTGGCGTGACTGAATGGAATTGACAATCTCCAGGCAACTCCCATGCCACTAGTACTATCGACAACAGGAGCCACGCGTAGTGAAACGTTTTGCCCTGCTCCTGTGCTTGACGACAGTTCGCAAGGAACTCGTCGCATAGATAATTCACCTAGTTGAACTGGACTCCTTCCGGACATTGGGCCGCTAGTGCAACCACGGGTGCGGCACCTCATCCGCGTGACACTTTCGCATCACCTTCCCGACTAGTATTTGTGTTGCAACCTTGACTGCAGTGTTGTTAATGTTGGATATGGCATACCCTCGCTTCTTCTTCTCTAGCTTGAACTTCTTCTTCATTGCTTCCACGAGGGCAACTCGCCACCTTTTCCCTCTGAAATGTTGGCTAGATCCTCTCCTGAGTAAGGTAGTCATGTAATCTGGTGAAACAGATGGTTTGTGATGGGGATGGGCTCCTCTAGCCACAAACACCCATCATGCACCAAGCAAAGCAACTGCTTGATGACGAAGACGGTCACTGGGGCGCGGTGGTAATGCAACACCTAGAGTAGGTTAAGCAACCCAACTTTCTCTACACCTCTGAGCCATGTCTGCGGCCCCAATTGAATTATTCCAGTAGTTGCGTCAATCCTCTGGCATATTAGCTTCTCAGTCGCTAGATGCAGGAACTTCTCGTGGTCTGCGAGGTCTCAATCTTCAAATGTGCCCCAAGTGCGGTCCCTCAAAAAGAATATCGTCTGGGAGCAACGGAGTTTACAGAGAGCTCTTGCTCTCATCTATGTCCTTCGACACTTTGGTTTTGCCCTTGCGTAGAGGAACATACTCAGGTAACCGTGTAATAGGGTCCGCACCCTGGGTTTCAACTTCCATATCTACATCCTCCTCATCCACCAAGATTTCTTTAGACTCCTCATCGACCTCCAGATTAATGGCCTTCCCCTTTTCCTGCAAGGTGAGCTTGGTCCTTTGTGGATTTCTAGGCGAGATGCGCATCGGGATCATGCCCTGCTTATCCTTCTTAGGTCATGGTGTTCTGGGTGATTTAGGGACCTCAACTATTATTCCAACGCTCTTTGGGGCTTCCACTTCCGCAATTTCCTGCGCGACTTCCTCGGTTGTCACTACTCTTGTGTCCATGGCTTCTACGGGTGCTGACATAACACAAAATGCCAAGTGTTTTTCGCTGGACAACCACTTGTAATTTATAGGGCCTTTTGAATTTGAATTCGACCGTTCCCCCAACATTTAGCCCATTAATGCTAGATTGGTGGTAGATTTTCAAGAATCTAAGCCATAAAGTTTGCCTTGAATGCCTGCCGCTTGCTCCATTTGGCTTCAAACCAACCATCAAATCGCGAATAGTGACTTTAACGGCCACTTTCTGGTAGACCTTCGCGCCAGCGCATTTGTCTTCGTGCTATCGTGGACCTTGTGACACTTCGCTGCTGCGCGCAGTTCCCGGGCAGTGTAGTTTATAGTCCCGTGCCTGCTTTCAGCTGCCTGGAGCACTAACACTGTGCTTCTGTAGGATAGTTAGATGGCCAAGCCACCTGTGTATGGCTTCAAACCACTGCCATTCACTTTTTCTGGGAAGGGATCTCCATTTAACTTAACCAGCTGGACCGCGCTAGCGTCGGTAATTTCCTTAATAACATATGGCCCGAGCTAGTGCATCTTGAGTTTCCCCGGAAATTTATCAAACTTACTATCATACAACGACACCAAGCCATTCATCTTAAAGGTGCGCAACTTAATGTGTCGGTTGTGCCATGCTTTTTCACATTGCTTTTGGACCTGCTGGTGAAATCCAACCAAAAATCGTCTTCTTCAAGCTCATCCAGCTGCGCGAGCCTCTCCTTTAGGGCTCCGCGATTTGTCATACCTGTGAGCGTTGTTATGCGTAGGCTATGCATGACGTATTCCATAGGCATTACGAAGTCCACTCCATAGGCAAGCCTAAAAAGGTGTCTGTCTTGTCAACTTCTTGCATGTCATCTAATAAGCCCATAACATTGCAGGTATGCGTAGGTCCCAATCACTTCGCTGAGCATTGCATACCTTGGTCAGTGCGGTTTCAAGCACTTTGTTGAACGCTTCCCCTGTTCCTTTAGCCTGTGGGTGATAAGGTGTGCTCTTCTGGTGATACACCTGAAATTCCTCCATTAGTGCGCTGATCGTCTCATTCAGGAAGTGCGTACCACAATCGCTCATCAAGATCTTTGGACAACCAAATCGCGTCAATGGTGATAATGTACCTCGTGCCTGTCTTTCCTTGGGGCTGAATAGGTCCTACAAAATCTATTGCCCACTTTTTGAAGGGTTGCAATGTTACTTCTGGATTTAAAGGAATTTCATCCCTCTGCGATGGCTTACCTGTTCTTTGATATACGTCGCACGCCTTGTAATATGATTTTGAATCTTGATGAAGGGTTGGCAACCACAACCCGATGCGTAGAATCTTCTGCGCTGTTTCTCTTCCTGCATAATGTCCTCTCGCGGCGCCCCCATGAGCATCCGTGAGGACGCTGCTTCGTTCAAACTCGGGGACATACCTTCGCAATATTTCATCATTCCCCATCTTGTATAGATGCCCAACAATGACAGAGAAATCTACTGCGCGCACTACTAATTCCTTTTTTCGCTGGACAGAGTATCCTTCCAGTGCAGTTCCAGTTGTTAGAAAGTGTACTATATCTTCAAAATGTCCATCCACGACGTGCACGATAAAGAGTTGTGCGTCAGGTAATCCTTCCTTCAAATTAGTAGGTTCCTCCCCTGTTTCGATGCGTCATAGGTGGTCTGGTCCCGTGTTCAATCGTCCAAGCTTCACAACAACTTTGAAATCATACTCTTGGAATAATACAAGCCATATGCAAATTCTCCCCCCCCAACACAGGCTTATTGACCAAGTACTTCAACGCGAACTGATCTGTATCCATCTTAAAGTGGCCTCCTAGCAAGTAGTGTTGATACTTCTGGAGCGCATATACCATAACTAGTCCTTCACCTTTAGTGGTGGAATAGTTTTTCTCTGCTTTGGATAATTTGCGACTTGCGAACGCAATAGGGTGGTCCAAGCCTTCTCTGCCATCCTGTGTTAGTACTGCCCCCAATGTTATACATGACACATCAACATGTACATGGAACTCTTTATTCCAGTTCAGAAAGACTAGAATCGGTGCGGTAACCATCTTTTCTTTCAATATATCTAGGGTTTTCTTGCAGTCATCGTTCCAACAGAATGAGACATCCTTCTTCAACAAATTCTTCAACAAATTTTTCATCAGCGTGGTGATCTGGGCATAGCCTTTGATAAACTTTCTGTAATATCCCGTATGCCCCAGAGTAGCGCGCAACTGTTTCACACTTCTCAACGCTTCCAAGTTCAAAATCATTGCGATCTTTGCGGGATCTACCATCAACCCTTGTCTGCAAACCACATGCCCCAATAGGTTCCCAAAAGGAACACAAAATGGACACTTCTTGAGGTTGAGTGCGATTTGGTATCTTTGATAGGTATCCAACATTAAGCGCATGCTCGCTACATGGCGCTTAACCAATCCAAATACAGTCCAGTCATCAAAATAGACCTCTAAGAACTTATGAATATATTCCTTGAATGCCGCAACAACCACACGCGAAAAGATAGCAATCACATTCTTTAATCCAAACGCCATGACAGTGTATTGAAAGCAACCCCATTCAGTTGTGAAGGTTGTCTTGCTCCTATCATCTAGCACGATTTTGATTTGGTGGTACCCAGAGAACCCATCGGCGAAAGAATACGCTTCCTGACCACCTACATTGTCTAACACTTCATCTGTGAACAGAGTTGGGAAAGAATCATGCACACAAGTGTCATTCAATTTTCTGAGATCCATGCATATCCTTATCTCATCCTTCTGCTTCTTCTCTTACACCACCATTGGACTTACCCAATCGGATTCTTCCACAGGCTCAATGATGCCTGCTGCGAGCATTTTGTCTAGTTCTACACGGACCTTCTCCTTGTATTTCGGATTTAAGCGGTAAGGCCTCTGCGTAACTGGCTTCGCATCAGGTTTTAACGTAATCTTCATTACTCCTAGATCTCCGATTATTCTTTTCAAATCAGTAAACTTGGTCGGGAATAAGTCCTAATATTCGTGGAGTAATTCAACGACCTTGTCCACCGTCGCATTGTCCCTGTAGTCTCCAATCTTTGCGAACTTGGGTTCTGCCTCCGTTCCAATGTTCCCCTGTTTAGTTTTCACTTGCGCAATTATATCAGGGTTCTCAATCTGTGGTCCTTGAACCTCGCGGTGGCCTTCTGTTTTTGGAATGTTAATCTTCCACAGGTCCTCATCCTCCTCTTCAATAGTTACATTATAACATTCTAGTGCGCGACTCAGCTTAGTAGCCCATTCAGGCTGAATTAGGTCTAAAGGATCCCGCGGTATCGTAAAGATCGCTGCTTTCACCTCTTGTAGCACTTCATCAATACTATAATCCATCCTTAAAACTGAATGTCATCATGAATCCTTCACGCAAGATATCCCATTCACCTGTCCCATGGCGGAGCTTTGTTTCTATAGACTAGTTCATTGGGATAACATCCAAGGTATGACAGAACAGGTGCACCCACTCAGGTTGTGGCTTTTCTCCATAGGCTTGTGTTCACTTGGCCAGATGCGCGTGCAGATCATCCTGTCCATCATACTTGTCTGTCAGTCGCATCTTAGGTTTCCCAAATCGTGCTCGCATCATTTCCCTACATTTGCGCCAATCATCAAAGCTTCCTTTGTGCGTACCCCACCATTTTGTGGGCGTAGCGCGCAGTACCTAGTCCAAGTCCTGGAAGCGTTGCTTTTCTGGCACCTCCTTTTCAAATGCATCCAAGAAGGTATCTACCTCATTTAGACCATCATAAATAAGCAAATTCCTTTCCTCTGACGACACACAACACAACAACCAGGTCATCATGTTGTAATTCAATGTAGTTACCTCATGTAACCAATTCTATGTAGTTACCTCATGTAACCGATTCTACCAGCGTTCTATTTCTTCATCAGAATCCAAAGTGTAAGAACTCTCGCGCTTCCGTGTAATCCGTCCATCCACAGTGGGATCCACCCAGTTTTGGTCTCGCGCTGTTATCTTGTAGATGCAGTCCAGATCGTCATCACTCTCATAGTCGCAGACTAGTTTCGTATAGTGCGATCCTTCAGCAGGATCCAGGGGTATTATTACGCACAATGATTTCTTTTCAAATATCATCTTTTGCTTCTTCTGATTGATTACTCCGTTCATATCAGTAGCCCAGTAAATTCCCAAGAGCGCAGGGTAGGGATTGCTGTCATCAACAATCTCTATTACTTCAAAATTTGCCAGCGTGCTCGCTCCCTCAATATCCACTGTCATCCCCTGCAGTCACCCCATGGGTATGATTTTTTGTTGATTTGCCATCCTTAGCTGAGTCGAAGACCATTGTAGCGCAGGTCGCCCCATTCGCTCCCATGTCTGTTTCGGTAAAACATTCGCATCTGATCCCAAATCCAGAATGACTTGATCCATCTCGTATTCTCCGATCTGCGCGGCGAGTCTCATTTCACATCCCATCCTTGTCTTATGCTATCTTGCGGACTACACGCGGTTCTCCTGGCGCGGTCTCATCACATCTGTTGATGAGTTCTTGTAACCCTTTAACAGCTTTACTGTCGCGCAGTAACTTCATACATGTTTCTAGGAATGTTGTGAGCATAGAGGGGTCCTTCTCCGGCTCAGGCTTATCTTTGCTTCCTGAAGTGGAGGCCTCCGCGAAGCTCTTCTTAGCGTCCATGAAGGCTTCTCGAGCGCGCTCCAAATCAAACTCAGGCTCTTTCACCGGGGCCTTGCGAACCCAGGGACTGTCTTCTAGCTGTTTCCTTTTGTCATCTCCCATTGTGATTCCACTTTGGAGCACTATATTTACGCTCGGATCTTCTTCACGCGATTCAGACCTCATCATCTGCAGGTCTGAGTCGGGGGAGGTGGTAGCACTCCTTTGTCACGTATCCTGGCTATTAGCATAGGACAATCTTCCATTTCATGATCAAACGACGTGCAATACTTGCATGACGGGTGCGTTGGAGTAGCGCAATCACGGGCATAGTGTCCTGGCCCTCTGCAATTGTAGAAAATCAACTGTCCAAGACCTCTACCAAGTCCTCCTTGGCCTCGTCCGCATCCCTGAAATCTTGTTTGCGCCCCTGAAATCCTATCCACGCCCCTGAAATCCTATCTGCGCCATCCCTGCACTCTGGTAAAGGGGCTGCGTTTTGGCTTGAACTCTGTAGGCGGGCGTTCTATCCATCATCAATTCATAGCTCCTGCAAGTACACTTGCCATGTCCGACCGACCTACAAAAGTTACAAAACAACTATTGCAGAGTTTGCATATACTTCTGTAACAAGTGCAATTATCTGTGGCATACTTTCCGACTATTTGACAAATAGTGCACCACAAAGTAGGCACCGTGCTGGGTCCTGCTTGAGCTTCCGACCTTAAAGGCATCGATTCTCCTCTTGCAAGGTAATTTGTAAAGATCAGGCAGTGGTCTTTGTCATGACCCTGACTCTTGCATTTCACGCACCATACTTCTTCACGTACCTTTGGTCAAACCGTCCTATCCTGCTTCAAGTTTTGCATCTCAAGGCACAGATTCTTTAGTTGCGCATGGATTTGCTGAACTCCTAGGTCAGGATCTTGCATCGGGGTCTCATGTAGTCTCATGACAATCTCCAAGGCCTCTGCCTGAGTTGTTACCTTCTGTTGCGACAATGCACTTCTTAGGTGTGGTAGTAACGAAACCACAAACCACTTGCGATGCTCTCCATCTGTCAAATTCATGTTGGCCTCGCGGATCGTACATTTCAGCCTCTAATCTAGTTCCCAAGGCGTCAAACCTAATAGCAGTGTGATCTCTTTGAATCCAACAATCGACTTTCAGATTTAGGTCTGCTAAATTCCCTATTCAATGCTGTTTGAATATTCGCTACTCTAGCATTTGGGTTATCACTGGACTACTTAATATACCAGGTTAGTGTGTGTTCTTGCAGAGCACTAACCAATGTTTCCTTCTTTATATGGTCATCTGTAACACCTTGAGCTTCCCATACAGCCCCCACAATGAACCAGAATTGGTCCGGGTCCTCATTTCCCAAGCCTTTGAACAAAGACAACTTCATTGTGTTCGCCATACTAAATTGCGGTGGAGGTGGGGGTGGTATGGGTGAAGTTGGAGGTGATGGAGGTGAAGCCGGTGGTGGTGGAATTCGCTGAAATCCTTTTCTTATCAACTGAATAGAACTTCGCAGAGAGACCTTCGCGATCCCTTCTTCATCCCCTCGCGGAGGTGAAATCAAGAGGCTATGCTCTGGACCCTTATTTCCTTCGTTTCTGTAAATTCTTCCACTTCGTGTAGACCCGAACATCAAGGTAGTTGCATAACCCGCCTTTCGCACAACAACATTTTAATCCAAGTATTCAAAGATTTTACGTACTTACCTCGCGACCCTTTAAAAAAGCGTCGCTCTGCCTTGCTATAGCTAACTTAGGTGTCAACTGCGAACTCAGTGACAAATCCTCCTATAATGTGATCGAGCCAATGATCGACGACGCACACAATCTTATTCTTCGATGCTTCCAACCTTCGTACTAGCTTTGGGGTCCACACAACAGGACGACTAAGCTTCCACCTTTCTTGGCTATTTGCTAACTTCACATTCCACTCGTATAGCTTAGTAGGGAAGGACGCAAAAAAGATTTCGTGGATCTCAATATACAGGTACTTGTCTAGCCACTATTCTTTTGATAGTCGCGGGTTTCTATTTTCTTGTGCTACGAACTCCTGAATCCTTCTGTCCAACCAACCTTCGATTTATTTGTTAGTTGGATTCCAATGATACATCATCACACATCTCTTATGCAGATTCCGATCCCGGCAACGAAACCATTTGTTGGCTTGTGGGGGCCTAACCCAGGTTCAACGTTAGTTAGTCAAACAAATCCCTACATTACTGGCCCTTTCGGCATCAGCTCGCGGAGCGCGGACTGAAGTCTCATTCGAAGCAGTATGGGGGGATGCTGGAACCAAGTTTCTGCACCCTTGAGATGGATGTGATATCGATTTATTCCAACTATACCTACCTTCGCACAGGTTGCTTATCCCTCTACTCTACCCTTTAGTACTTTCGCGAAATGTTACAATCGGCTTCTGCGCAGCCCTAACCAGGGGCTGATACGCTTCCGTGCTGCTAGGGCAGCAAACTGCGATATCTCCCAAACTAAGCGAAGTATCTTACTTGTTTTATTGACAGATCTTAGTTAGCTTCGCGTAAATAGATGTTCTTACTTGCGTGCATTTAACCAACACATTTACATATATTCGCGCATTATATAAGCATTAGAAGTGAAATTCATACCCAATATAACAGAGGCATAAGCAGGAAATAAAGATGTAAAATTTATAGAATACTTCTCTTAATTGATAATTCCAGATGATTATAGACTCAACTCGCCCTGCGCACTCAGCGGCAGGGGTCTGCGCACTCGGCGGCAGGGGTCTGCACACTCAACTGCAGATTTCTAAGCCTTTGCGCACTCAGCTATAGAGCCTCTACCTACGCTACGGGCCAACCTAGACTTCTGCTCCAAAGATATGACTCAATCCTTTGTCATTGATTTCTTCGTTATGCCCTATACTACTTAGAGCTTAGCTCTATTTATACAATCCATGGTCCGCAGACCATGGGTAGATCTTTTACAACTGACATTACATTATCAAAATAAGGGCGGACAACCCTATGACTCTTTAACATTTACGCGTTTCGCGACCACAAAATGCAGTTTTTACATTTGGATTACAAAAATTGGACCAAAATATGGGCTTTAAGCCCTAAAACTGCCGTTGGGGGATCTTGCCCCCAACAGTATCTAGATAACGAATATATTTCACAAGCTCCGTAAATCTTATCTCATATTCCTCCATTATTTTGTTATTTTGGACTAGTGTATGAAAGGTTCGGGCTTGCTGCTTTTGAAAATATGGAGGTAAGTACTTGGCGAGGAATCTTTCCTCGAACAATTCCGAGGGAACATTATCTGTTGTGAGGGGTAATTGTTTTTCCAGATTCCCCCACCAAATCAAGACACTTTGCTTTCATTGGAATATGACAATTTTTGTGTTGGAAGTGAAAGAGTACTCTCTTAGCGCAAAGCATTGTTCATTCCTTCTAACCATGCTTCAACACATTCTCTAGCTCGTCCTCTTGAAAATTTTGGGAGTTTAATTTTCTGTAGCTCCTTAGAAATATCTTCCTTTGATTTATTTCTTCAAGTTGAGGTTGCTCTTCTTTAGTATTAGCTATTGGGTATCCTTTTAATGTTACCAATATGGCTTTCAATGAGTGCATTATAATGGTTTACTCCTACACTGAAGCGATTGGCGTTGATGATGGTCTCGGTGGTGGTGGCGGCGATGGTGATGATGATGGTGGTGTCAGTGATGGTGACGCTACCTGATCACATCGTCGTCGTTGATATGTCCTTGCCATCATAGCTTTCCCTGGATACATAATAAAATTATTAAAATTTGAGGTATGATTTAGATTTAATAAATATAATTTTCGTAAATTCAAGCTCTCATACAGGTATAGTTTTTTTTGTTGTTGTTGCTATTTTTACCTGCAAGGCAGGTTTTACTAGTGCGGAGGTCAAGGAGGGTGATATCACTGCCTCCTTGTCCTAATACATGGTGTTCTATCCTGATGCGTAGTAGTTCTTAGTAAAATGCATGGGTCTCCATAGACCATAATATTACTTCGTAATTTGCCTAACATTTTCTAATCCTAATTATAGTTGTGGTGGGGTTATTGACCTTTCATTATTTTATTTTAACCGTAAGTCTAATTACCAATGTCATTAAGGTATTGGAAACTAAAGAAAGTAAGAAATATAAGTTCAAAATATGCCTAATTATGCTATAAAATATTTATAAAACTATACAAAATAAATGAGTTTGAACTATAATAATTTATCATTCAACTCAATTCTTCTCATTGTTAGAAGTAATGCTCAAAACTAATATCTTCAAATTAATATCTTAG